>PVJA010001397.1:0-47500 GCA_004027025.1 Myocastor coypus | reverse complement strand
TTGTGAAAATTATTTCATCTGTTTTATTATTTGTCACATTTTACAACATACCCATTATCCTTATTTTGGAATAATAAATTAATAAATGTAAAAATGTTGTTATCATTCATTTGTCTAATGAATTATGGAATTGGTTTTAAATTAAGTCAAATCTCCATCTTAGAAATTACATCTGTCTGTCTCTGTCTCTGTTCCCCTGCCTTTCTCTCTCTCTCTCTGTCTGTCTCTTTCTGTCTCACTCCTCTCTCTCTCTTCTCCCTCCCTCCCTCCCTCCCTTCCTCGCTCCTTTTCTCTGTCAATCTTACACCACTTTGTTATGAAGTGGCTAGATTTTTTCCTTTCATTTTAATTTTATGGTATCACTGTAGAGTTCCTGGAATGGTTGCTAATGAGAATGAAAAAAAGTAGGTAAAATATATTCATATGCCTAACGAATCATGATCTAACATAGGGTATAAAGAAACAACAGAGTCATTATCAGTCAGTAGAGAAATAGGACTCCTGAAGAGCTGTAGAGGGGCTGGGGAGATAGGTCAGTCACATAAGTGCCTTCCTGGCAAGTGCAAGGTCCAGAGTTCAATCCCTGGTACCAAAACAAAACAGAATGTTAGCCTTTTAATAGCATTAAGAACAGAGAAACTTAGGAAGAAAATATTTAAAGAAACTGAAAGATAACATTAAGTAAGGTATCATACGTAAAAAAATTGTAGCATAGCATAGTATTATCGAAGTCATTATTTTTGAGAGTTAGGTGTTTCTAAATCAGTCCATCGGTCAGAGAAAGGCATAAAGCTTATTGGGGTTGAAAATAAGTACAACATGTGAAAGAATAGCTTGGAAGTGTGTGGATTTCTTTTCTTGTTGCTGAGACAAAATACCTGAAGCCTGCTGTTAAAGTGAGAAAGGTTTATTTTGGCTCACAGTTTGAAGAAGTTTCAGTCTGGAGTAGATGAAGAGCATAGGGGAGGAGAAATATCATATGGTGCCCGGAAGGCAACAAAGTAGTAAGGCCACAAGAAGGGATTGAGGCAGCTCTCTTTCTGTTGGTTATTTTATATCCTGTTTCCTCGTATCCACTCCCAGAACTGTGCCAACCAGTCAGTGGACTAACCAGGGACTCTCACACCCTGGACCCTGGCAGCACGCATGCATTCCCTGAGTCTCGCACTCTAGGGCCAGCAAGCCTCTCAAACCACAACTGCACACAGTAGAGACTTGGGAGCACAGCACAGCACAAGCTGTAGGAGTAGATAAAGAGTACAAGCCATGTAACAACAGCTCAAGATAAATAGCACAAAATTGTAGAAACCGGAAGTTAACTCAAATTGAAGTATTATTTCAAGTATTTTAGTGTTACCGAAGGATAATTATGTGAAGCTTAATGTTGAGAAATAAACAGACAGAAATGAGGGGATTAAAATATTGTAGAGAAAAATGTATCGGTTTAGTAGAATCTTGTGTAAGACACATGAAATATTGTTACTTGATGTGTGTTTTTGTATGAAAAGGAAGGAAAAAAATGTCCATTTCTTTTAACCACATTTAGAAGAACAAATAAAATAGAGTTTTATCTTTCTGTAAGCATTTCAAAAGGAATTTAAATAATCAGTTGATTTGTATATTATTTTTAAATTAATTTAGCAGGATTATCAGAGGGTAATTGGGTTCCCGTAATTTTTAAATGTATTTAAAAATCTTTGGAAACATGAGATGCATGCATATTACATGTTGTTCTTGTGAAAGCATTTAGAGTAAAATTCACAAAGTTAATTTTACTAAATAATGAATATATAGTTTTAGGTTAGTAAAATATCGGCATAGGAATGGAGACGATTGGTAGTATTGATTCAGATTTTGAATTTAAAGGAGCAGTCTTGAAGGAATGTCATGCACAGCAAGAAGGTTGAGGACAATGAAAGGCTGAATTCATCAGTAATGGTAATGTACTTTATTTCCATGTGGGGATGAGGGACATTGCATTCCTTAATTTTTTTAACACTTGCGATAAGTACAATTTTTTCGAACCCACCTTGAAATTTATGATTCTTTATTATACTCTGTGTCATTTCCTTGCTCTGATTTCTTTATTTCTCGACTTAGAAAAATCTACACTAGGGACCCGGTAGGATGGTTCAGTGGTCTAAAGCTTAGGAAAGCTTAGGTGGCTGCAGGGACCGTGATTCGATCCCCAGCACCACATGCTGCACCAGCCCTGCCCTCAGGGCAGGCTGAGCCGGCCATAAAATTAAGTAAATAAACAAACAAAAGTTCTGAAAAAAGAAAAAAAAATCTTAAGAAAAGAAAAAAAAAAAAGAAAAAAGAAAAATCTACACTATTACCATCATTATTCATGCAATGAAATGTCAGGGTATATCTTGTAAATGTGTGACATGATTATATGTTCACTGAAACAAAATAAAACTTAAAATTGTGGGGTCACTATGTATCCATGGTCTTACTCATAAAGACTTAAGAACAATGTTTTATTTCTTCCTAGCTCTCACATTCTCTACAGAATCAACTCCAATTTTTGATAAATTATTAAGCTACCCATTCAGCTGTTAAATAAAAATTAGAGGAGAGCATTGTTTTGGACTAAGTTTCCATATAGACCAGGCTGAAACCCAGAATGGAGTCGCTTCTGCTAAAGTTCCACTTCACCAAGCGGAAACTAAGCTGTTTATCTGACCTTCTGAAAAATTGGAATCAGCAACTTAAGGGACAAATTTCCCATGCTGGCCAGTTTCAATTCGCATGATAATGAATTTCCTTGGGCTTTAATCCTTAAACAAAAGAAGTGACCTGAAGTAACCTGATGTTAATTTATCATCAGGCAATTATTTTTGTGTTGTTGTTGCTCCATATTCTTTTTCCTGCCTCATTAGGAGAGCTACTTCAAAATCATCAATCCTGTTTTACACTTCTTTTGGCTTCTTTTTAGTGTTTCTTTTTTAAAGCCAAATGTTTTGCTCAGATTATTAAGGTGCTTATTCTTTTCTATGAAAAGAACCATTGCTATATGCTACAAGTAAAATAATGCAGGCTAGGGCTGTAGCTTATTTTAAAATGCATGCTTCCAGTGTTTGAGGCCCTTGATTCTCAATACAAAGATAAATAAATAAATAAATAAATAAATAAATAAATAAATAAATAACATCATCAAACTAGATTATTAATTTGTCTTTTGACATAACAGGTACTAAATATGTATGTGTATGTGTAATTTTCACAACTTTAAACCACTTGAATTGTTATTATAGCAGATATTTTATTCTTATATGAATTTAAATGTGTTCTTTTATCTTTCTAGAAACGTATTTTTCTCTAAAATTGTATTTTCCCATCTGTCTGTCTCTCTGTCTGTCTGTCTATCTCCTTTAAAAAAAAAAGTCTGTTATGGTGGTCTCCACATTCATTTTACCAGTCATTTATTTGTTTGAATTTTTGAAATTATAAATATAATATTAAAATTAAAATTGAATTAAATTATATATATGATATTAGATCTTTATCTAAGGTAGGATATAAAGATATTTTCCCCTACCACTTAATTGCTTTTCCTTATAGCTATTTTCTTTTTTACTGATTTGATTCAGCTTCACATAGACCAATTTGATTGTATTAATTCGTTGACTGAGTTTTGAGGTGATATTTAAAAAATAATTGCCAAGGTCAAGTAACAAGTCTCCTATGTTTAATTCTATGGATATCCTGGCAGTTTTAATTTCATATCATTAATGAATATAAGTGTTCTTTTAATATATGATATAGATTAATTGTTCAATTTTCTTTTGAAAAGTAAAAATAGAAACAAAAACAAATAAAAAAAAGACAAACAGGGTTACATACAACAATATATATGGTACAGTTTTTCAAAACAAGAATAGCTAATTAACAATGCTTGCTACATTATCTATTTGCATCTTTAATATATTGCTCATATTAACAGATATAGTTATACAAGATTGGGGAAAATTGAATAATGTTGATTTCTTATAAGAAATCTTAGGGTTTTTTAAAATTATCATTTTTGTTTAATTTATTTTATTTTAATTTTATTTATTTATTTTTTTCTTGTTTCAGAACCTTTGTTTGCTTATTCTCTCATTTTTATGGCCAGCTCAGCCCACCCCGAGGGTAGGGCTGGCGCAGCATGTGGTGCCCGGGATCGAACCGCGGTCCCTGAAGCCGCCCAAGCTTTCCCATGCAGGCGCTAAAGCGCCTGAGCCATCCCGCCCGGCCCCTGTTTAATTTGTTTTAAAGATATTATAATAACCCACAATATATCAGGAATGGTAAACATTTAGTAGACCAAGATGAGAGACATTCAATCATGAATTTATGTTACACAATTCTGTCCTGAATGTAGTTGCTATGATCACATATCAGCATACTGGACTAGTTAAGGTGAAAATTCTATCGTTAATTCCTATTAAAAAAAAAAAAAAAAAAACCTGATGAAAATTATGAGTACAATCATCTGAACCATCCCATCTATATACTTGCATGTCTTTTCCTTCTTCCTTTTTTCCTGTTTTTTCACCTTTCTCATTTTCACTCTTTCTTTTTTTCCTCTCTTTTCTCCTTTCATTTTTGTTATTTAAATCTCAAGTTCGGTTTCTTTGAGTTTTACTATAGCTAGTATACCTTTTAGGTTTTGTTTATTCATTCTGGTCTTACACTAGGGAGACAATATGATATTACATATGTGGGTCTGATTTATTTCACTTATGAGTATAGCCTTCAGTTGAATATACTTATCTATAGAGGATTCAAGTTTTTCTTTATAGCTGAGTAGTACTCCATTTTATAGACATACAACAAATTTTTTATCCACTGAAGTGATGGAAATTTTAGTTGTTTCTTAGATTTAGCTATAATAAATTGTGCTCCTGTAAACATGACTGTACATATGTCACTATGGTATGATGTTTTGAGATTTTGAGAAATTACCTACAAAGGGAATAGCTGCATTTTCAGTCCTTTTTTTTTTTGATGAATCTACAAACTGATTTCCATAGTGGTTGTACTAGTGTACATATCCACCTGGGGTTAGGGAGATAGTTCCATGACACAAGTGTTTTCCTGGCAAGTTGCAAGGTCATGAGTTCCAAACCCTGTCAAATAAATAAATAAAATAAATAAACAATCATGTCAACCACTGAAGTGTTCCTTTCCCCTCAAAGCTCTCCAGCAAATGTTATTAGTTGGTTTCTTCATCAGAGCCATTTTTTTTCTGTAGTGAGATGGCACATGAATCTCATTTTAATTTGCATTTATCCAATAGCCAGTATTATGTAACTTTTTTAAAGAATTTATTTGCATTTATATTTCTTCTTCTGAGAAGAATGCATTCAACTCACATGACCATTTATGGATTAGGTCTTTCAAATTTGGGGACCAAATTTATTTTAGTTCTTTATATAATTTAAATAGAAGTCCTTTGTCTAAGTGATACTTGGTTACAATTTTTTTTCTCAATTTGTGAATTGGCCTTGCACTCTATTGGTAATTTCCTTTGACATGCAGACACTTTTGAATAAGATAACAACGCAGTTGTTGATTTCTTGTAGTTAATTCCCATGGAGTTTGGTTTTTTGTTCATGAACTGCCTGTCTACTCCTGTGTTTTCAAGATTTCCATTTATTTTATCTTCCAGGAGATTTACTGTTTCTGTTTTAATTCTTGGATCTTTAATCCATTTTGACGTTAGTTTGGTGCATAGCCATAGACCCAAGCCAGGTTTTGATTTTCAGCATATGACTAACCGGCTTTTATAGCAATATTTCTTAAAGAGCAATGAACATGTTTGGCCCCTTTATTAAATATAAGATGGTTAAGTGTGTGTGTAGTTGTATTTTTATGTTTAGTCTTTTCCATTGATCCTTTGGTCTGTTTTTTAACTTAGCACCATACTGATATCACGTTAGCTTTGCAGTATAATTTCAAGTCAGGAATTATATTTCTTCCTAACTTTCCTTTGTTACCTTATATTGCCTTTGCTATTTCTATGTCATTTCCAATTCCAGATAACTTTTAAGAATGTTTTTCTAGATGTGTAAGATACATTGATTGTATTGTGGTAGGCATCACATTAAAGCTGTAAGACAGTTTTGGGATCGTGGCCATTTTAACAATATTGATTCTTCCTATCCAGGAGCAAGGAATATTTTCCAATTTTCTGAAATCTTCCCTGATCTATTTTTTTAGAGTTATAATTTTCATTATATAGATTGTTGACTTATTGTATTAGATTAATTGCTAATGCATTTATTTTTTGAAACCTTTTGTGATAGGTATTGTTTCTCTATTTTCTCTCAGTAAGTTTGCTATCTGTGTAGAGGAATTTTATGGATTTGGGGGTGTTGACTTCATATCCCACTATGCTACTCAATTTGATTTTTAATTATAGGAGCTTCTTGTTGAGATTTTTGGGTCTTCCAAGTAGAGTATCATGATAGTTAAACTTCTTTATACAGCCTATTCTTTTTATTTCTCTTTCTTGTCTACTGTCTCTAGAAATGATTTCAGAACTTTATTGAATAGGAAAGATGATAGAGGACATCTTTTCCTGATTTCAGAGAAAAAGCTTTCAGGTTGTCTCCATTTAGAATTATATTGGCTACTGGCTTGTCACAGACAACTTTTATCAGATTGAGGTATAGCCAATCTATTCCTATTTTGTCTATGGCTGTGATCACCATACTTGGCTTATGATTAATGTTTTTTTCTTTTTTATGATTATTGTTTTAAACTGAATTCTTTTATATGTCCAGACAAATTTCAAGATAATTGTCTTTGCCAGGCGTGGTGGCGCACGCCTGTAATCCTAGCACTCGGGAGGCTGAGGCAGGAGGATTGGTGCGAGTTGGAGACCAGCCTGGGCTACAAAAGTGAGCTCAGGACCAGCCTCAACTGCATAGCGAGACCCTGTCTCAAAAAGACAAAAAAAAAAAGATAATTGTCTTTTCTTTTCCTCTAATTTGTCTTTTTTCTTTTTTCTCTTTCGTAGGACTTTGATAAAAATACCATTATATATGTGTACTACTTTGTGTAATATGAATATTTTAAACATTTAATTTCTTCCAACATATGAACATTAGATATTTTTCTACATTTTATGTATTTTTTAATTTGCACATAATGAAGGGAAAATGGTTCTGAGGTATGAAAATGAGCTATTGATCACTAATTATTAAGAAAATGCTACTGAGAACATTGAAATACCACTTTAAATGTTTTATGATGAATACTATCAAAAAGATTAGATAAAGAGTATTGATAAGAATATATTATTTATGGAATATGAAATAGCCCATCCTTTCTGGAAAATAGTGTGGAAGTTCCTCAAAACCTTAAAATTTCAACTAACATAAAAACATCAACTTCACATGTAGAAATATAACCAACATAAATGAACTTCTGCTTTATTAACATATTGATTGCAGAGTTACAATAGACACTAGAAGAAGCCAGATTACTACCCTTTCCCCCAAGAAAACAGATTTTATATTATTTAATTATTTTCAGAGAATTTATTTTTTATCATATGCCACAATTTATGTTTACTCATACACAACAACCTAGATTTATTTATTTGTTAACTATACAATTTGTATGTATTCATGCACAAAAATTTACACTTAGAACCTGGAGCATCATCAGAAACTCTTTAAACCCTCAATTAAACACAATTTTCTTGAAAATGTACTTCCAGTGGAATAATTGTCCCAATTCTATAACAACAGAGATCTTTTTAAGGAAGCACCTCTTTTCCACAGAGTCTTCTCACAGTGGGCTAGAATACAGACATTACTGATTTTTTTAATCCCAACTTCTTCACTGAAATCTTGATGATTGCAGGTTAGGTTTCATAAGTTTTCCATTAAATCTATTAGTAATTGAACACTTAAGTGACTGGAGTGATAAGAAAAATGATGACAATTATCAATGATGATCCACACAATAGTGAGGAGAAATTATAAGAATCAAAGTTCAGAGTGTTACTTTATTATTTCATTCAAGTACAATAACCTCATCAATTACAAAGCAGAGAATACTGAATTGTGATGATGCATAATAGTCATAGTCTTATCTTCTGTTATCAAGTGCACATGTTATTTTTGGATTTTGTCTGCAGTTCACTTGGTCACTTGTGAACTTGGTCACTTTGAGTCTCACGTTCATCTGTTCGTGTAGGCATTCATCTCTCATCTCAAGACACTGTCTTAGATGCTTATTATTTATTTTAATTGCAATGGCATCATTTATGCTTAGTTATATGTTTGTATTGTTATTGAAAGTTCAGTATATCTGAGTGTTGCAAGAAATATCTTAAGCACTTACATTTGACTGACAAACTTAACTGAGACTTATTTTTGGAATAAGGCTTATGTTATGAGCATCCTGGAAGGCTGTGTAAGGATTTATTTTCTATTTAAGTCTTATAAATACGATAAATGTATTAATAGATGAATGGCTAATTGGTATGTATATAATATAATATATAGATTGTGTACGTGTAATAGTATGTATACATATAATTTGTATCATGTAATACAATTCATCTTTTGAAAAGAAGATACTCCAATTTGAGAAAATATCCATTCAAGTGAAAGACATTATGCTAAAGTGCTATAAACCAAATGGAAAAAGAAAATATGTGCATGGCAGTTCTTATACATGGAATCTAAGTCATAATTAAGTATTTAGAAATAGTAAGTAGATTACTTTGTAACCAGGGGAAAGGAGAAAAAAGAAATTGAGTGAAGTAGTACTACTAGCTTGTAGTTAGGAAGAATGAATAATTCTTGATACCTAAAGGATTAAAATCATTAGATGATTTTTTTTTCCATACTGGGGATTGAACTCAGGACCTGGCACTTGTCAAGAGAGCACTTATTCTTCTGAGCTAGATCGATGGACTACCAATCTCATTTGTTGCAGCCTCTGCTCTGCCACACTTCCAATATCTTCTATTCCAATACGCTTTTAATATAGATTTTATTCTACATTATTTCAACATAAACCAATATGAATCTGAAAATTCACAAGAAATAATATATCAAATTCATTTTCTGGGATGGGAAGATAGGTTTGAGGTCTAAGCATTGGCATGACAAGCATAAGGACTCAGGTTTGATCCCTGATACTGCATGCTGTGCCAGTTCTGTTGCGCCAGGCCTCCCTTGCAGGCCCCTGAAATCCGAGTATGGGGATGTAGACCTATGATCCCAGTGCTGGAGAGGCCAAAGAAGAAGGATCACTAGGAGTCTGAGCTGTATAGTGAGATGCTGTACCAAATAAATGAATGAATGAATAAATAAATAAATAAATAAATAAATAAATAAATAAATAAATAAATATTCCTTTTATACTTTGTAAAGCTAAAACATGTAAAATGTATGAGATATTTGTACAATAATATTTCTTTGCTTATAAATAAAACTATTGTTCATTGTTAATTTAGAATAAATGGAGTATTCTGAATAAAATAATGTAATATAGCACTAGAAATGTCTAGTATTTTATAAACAAGGTTTATAAATCCTATAGAGTATACAGTTTACATATCTGGAGTTGTTAGAAGTTTTCTAGAGAAAGCCAGCCATTTATATGTTGCATCTTAATCTTTTTACTGGCTTTTTTCCAAAAAAAAAAGATATTATTTTTCTCTCCTTAATTAGTATACTATGCGACACTTGTATAAAAATAAACAATAACAGCATAAAGGAATCTGTCTTGTTAGGGCATTAGGCCTAATTACTAGCAAATGATTTCCGTATCTGCTGTTTTTGCAACAGTAAGTAAGGCTGACAGCCTTGCTCTTGTTTTATATGTTTATCAGTTACTAAATATTATATGAAAAACTAATGAAGAAAGGTATTAAGGGAAGAATAAGAAACTAGTAACTAATAGTCACGTTAGACTTAGAAGATGTAGAAATCAAATCATATACACATTAGAAGGTACAAAGTACAAAGTCAAGCACTCTCTAAATTTAAATAAATTTGATGATTGAGACTTTCAGGAAATTTAAGTTTATAATTGGTGAGAGCAGTAGGTATGAATGTTTCTGGATGATTTATGGCACTAATTCCATTTAACAGTACATACAGCTGATAAAACCGGGTTGAATTATTCGATAATGCCACATAACTTATATACAGAAACTAAGATGTACATGGCGGTAGGCACAAACTAATTCTTTAATAATGATGGCAAAGTAATTAAAGTAGCCACAAGAGACCATAGCATTTAATATAGTATTAATACTAGTATAGTTTAATCAAAGGTTAAAATATATTCACCATGCTAAAGCATAGGAAAGAGTTAATTGACTCTGTGGTTAAGTGGTTTTTCCAGTGATGTATTTGACTTGTGGAGTTAAGGGAGGCAAAATAAGGTTTGAGAGAAGTGAACACTGGGGAATCTTTCCAGAATGCAGAGACTTATAGTGGAGAGTCAGAGGAAGTGAGTAAATTAAAAGAATATTGAAAAAGATGATGAAAGAAAACTTTTCAATCTCAAAGTTATAGTTTGATGAAAAATAACATTCGAGATTTTCTTGGCTCAAACTTTGATAAGTACTTGGGATTTCTCTGGAAACCTGTTTGTAGCAGAACAGTGTATTTGAGAAAATGGAAACAAGATGATCTTATTATATCCATTCTCCTTTTTTTTTAACATTTCTCTGATGAAAAATCTATATTTGATTCCTACTAAACACGTACATTTCTCTTTTACATTACATTTTCAGTAGTCTACTTTTATATGCAAAGAAAACAAACACACAAAATAGTAAATTTTTATTCATGGTGCAAGAACAGCTCGATTTAATCTGTTCTGATATTTTCCAATATGCTGATGAATTGCAAATAATTTCATAGAGATAGTGTTATTTTTATGTTAATAAGTTTATGTGTATATATTCTTTTTGGGTAAACTCATATATAACAAAATTGGTGCTTTTTGTTTTATGTAAGTAATTCAGATAGAAGTAGATTAAAAATAAACTTAGTTATCAACTTGCTTGTCTTCCTGTAGAGTTTTTAGTGTCTGAGAAAAATGTATGCACATTTCAGGAAAAGAAAAATATATTGTTTTCTCAACAGATAGCATTTAGCTCATATGGGGAGCCATAGAGATGTCATTTATCGTAGCAAACCTACTACGTTATTGGCCCATAGAGAAGAAATTGAAAGGTCTCTGCAGTGATATCAGTGGCCAACATTATTGAAGTGGCAATTTGTCTTAGTAATGAATGTCTGGACATTAACAGCTGTCACTTTGAGCACTAAGGAGCGCTATTCTACACAATTTGGGGAGAAAATCATTTCATAATTGTGATGAGGGCTTGTTTCAGGCTTAGTATCTTGCTATTTGAGAAGGTTATGGTATGTAGAGACATAACTGTGCCCACTTAAAGTCAGAGATGAGGGGCTGGGGAGATAGCTCCGAGGTACAAGTGCCTGCTGGGCAAGTGCAAGGTCGTGAGTTCGAACCCTGGTCCCACAAAAAAAAAAAAAAAAAAAAAAAAAAAAAAAAAAAAAAAAAAAAAAAAAAAAAAAAAAAAAGTCAGAGATGAGGCTGCAAAGGTGTCAGGATGCTGCGATGCTCTGGAGAGAAATTATATCAACAGAACACACCCTGGTTCCTTGGGAGTGGAGTAGTGACGGAACACTGCATTATGTATACAACTAATTTCTCTTAGTTCAATGAGAAGACATTTTTTGTACCAATAATGATTAGAAAAGTTATCACATCTACACCCTGTGTTGTGTGTAACTACTAAGAGGACAACAATATACATTGTGTCAAATATTGGCAATGTACTACTAGCATGTTTTGAAACTATCACATTGTTATTTCTTATTAAAAATAACTTTAAAAAAATGGCTTCGCCTGGGGAAAAGGACAGATTTCTGTGCTTTCTAACCTGCCATCTCTTGCAACCATCTTCATGAACTTTGACTCCTCATTAGTTTAAGATCTCATTAGCTTAGGATATGCCTGCCCTCTGAGTCACTCAAAGTGACCCTCACCACCATAAGATCCTTCCCAGTATAATACCGATGCAACTTAAGTGTCAAGCTATGATCCTGTCACCATTTCCTCAATGTAAGTGTGATAAAAATACCAAGCTATATACTGTGAAATAGGAATAAAATGCTCCAATTGAGAGAGGAGCAAGGCAAGGGAAGAGGAAAAACAGAAAATTTGAAACAAATGAGAAAAGAAGGAAAAATATAAACAATCCTTTTGTAAATATGAGGGGAAGAGAGTTTTAAGACAGTGTAGGGGAATAGGAAAATGGGGTTGTATCATGTACAGGTACACTCTGTGGTGAATGCAGTCATTATGCATATCAAAAACATAAAACATAAAACTGAAAACTGATTTTTGAAAAATATCAAGGTTCTGGCTTACTCCATATACTAATACATTTGTATTCTATCTTGCTGCTTATACATTTAGTAATGAAAGTTGATAACATTAACATTGACTAAGATATTCAACTTTAAAGCATGAACTCCTTTATAGAAAATACCTTTGTTGGACACCTAAAATTATTTTACTTTAGGGATATATCTACATTTTAGATTTTAATAAGCATCTCACAATGCCATTCATTCCAAAGCAAGTGTCATCCATGCATATGAACTAACAGTTAATTCACACAAATTAATTTCCATGCATACTATTCTGTGTCATCTATTCATCCCGTCTGGTGCAGAAGTATTTTTTTTTGTAATTTTTGCGATTATATATTTTAACTTTCAAAGTAGGTCAACAAGTATTTCTCTTACCTGGCATGCGCTGATATTTGTTTCTCTTTCTTTCTTTCTTTCTTTTTTTCTTTCTTTCTTTCTTTCTTTCTTTCTTTCTTTCTTTCTTTCTAGCTCAGCTTGCCCTGAGGATAGGGCTGGCATTGTGTTTGGTGCCCAGGATAGAACTGTAGTTATAAGCTTGCCTAAGCAGGTGCTTTAGAGCACTGATCTATTTCGCTGGCCCAGGTATTTACATTTTAACTTAAGGATTCCATTGCTTTACTGGATAAGGTGACCCATTCGTGGAAGTTGAACTGGGAGGAATGCAAGCTAGACACCACTCTGGGAAATTTAGTCATGTAGTGAGACCTGTCATGGAGTAAAAAAGTATGAAAGGACTCGGGATAGAGGTCAGTGTGGGGTTCCTTGCTTAAATTCGCAGGAGATTATAAAAGTTGAAATATTTCCAAAGTATTTTTTGAAAAAATCAGTTGAAATACAAAATGACTAATAAGCTATAATCATATCTGGATATCATAGAATTTCCTCCCAAGAAATATTAGATAGATAGTTATACTTTTTGCCATTCCTATAGCTCAGATACTTCTTATTCCATTGATCTTTTGCCTTATACAATACTCTATTTACTACTTTTTCTATACATTTTTTTACTATGTTTAAGAGAGTTTGCCAGTTGTTTGTGCTTAATGATTATCTCATATTTAAAAGAAATTATAACTTTAAAGTCATATTTCCTTTGACAAAATACAACTTTATTTGAGAAAATTCATTTTCTTTGGAACATTTAGGATATAGCTTGGATCATTACATGATATACAAGTTTTTTCTAATCTTAGAAAATAATAATCACATAATCATTCCTCTTATTAATACATATGCACTCAAGTAAATATTTTATGTACACATGAGTTAATATTTTAAATATGGACACATGTATGTATAAGGAATATATACATTATAAATATGTATGTATATTTCATAGATAATTCAAAATTAAAGACACTAACAATGATTCACAAGGATGACCAACAAATATTGATAATTAGAAGAACTTTGAGTGGTCAAAGATCAAATTCTCAGACTACAGTGAGGAAAATAGTAGTTATACTACACTAAAAGTGCAATGACTCAAAATTCATGCTCTTGAAACTATTCAGGCCTATGTACAACATAAATTATGTGCAACTCACTTGTACAGAAATAAATCATTAGCAATGGTTACAAGTGGTATTTGTCATTTATCATGGAAGCAAATTTTGTTCAGTAAAATTCTCTTTCAAACACTTCATTGATAGGCTTCACAATCAATATATTATTGATATTTAAATGTTCTTATTTATGAAATATTTTTAATAGAGTGCATTCATTCTCTGAGGGACTCCTATGGTAAAAAATATTGAAATCTGGATTCTATTGAATGTATGTGTTAGCTTTTTAAAACTTTGCATTAAGTACTATTATAGTGTGCTGCGTACAATGGGAAAAGTTTCTTAATATAGGTCTATTCAATCCCAGTGTTGTTGAGTATGATTGAAAATGAAAAATAATATACAGTTAAGGGACAGTATGAAAATTTGAAATAAGTATGCATTGTAAAATGTTTACAAAATAATATTGACATATCATCACCTCATTTATTCCTGTGTGGTAAGAATACATAAGTTTTATTTTAGAAATGGTGAGGTATAAAAAATTTTAATATGAAGTGCAGTCACTATTCTGTTCTTTAGCTCTCCAGAATTTATTAATCATGGAATGAGTTTTTGCTGTCATCTGCACACACTCCACCATCACGAGCAGTTCCTGAAAACCTTTCTAACTCTGCTGTCACAGTCTAACTTTTGATAGAGGTCAACAATATGAATTCATACTGAACTTGCCATAAAGTTACCACCTTTCCTCATTTACGGTGGTAAAATTTAAAATACTTCCTTTGTCTTTTATTTTTATTTTTTATTGTATTTTTTAGTGGGACTGGGGCTCAAACTCACAACCTTGCACTTGCCAGGCAGGCACTTGTGCCACAGAGCTATCTCCCCAGCACCTCCTTTATCTTTTAAGAAGCATTTATTTATTCCTAACTTATGTTTTGTGTGACTGATACGTGCATTTTTTTTAAATTCGTTGACGTAAACTAGTTGTTGACTAATCTCACTATTTTTTTTGGCATACTACCTTAAAACAATCACCACACATCTCAAAATGAATTATAATGTGGTGGTAACAGTATACCTAGACCAACCAATACAATACAATCACTCCCAAATTTAAGGTATAATCAGATGTGAAACAAAACGAAAACACTCTATATCAAAATGAAGAATGGTGAGAAAAAAATAAAGAAAAAAGTGCTATAGCTTTTACTTTATATAGTATAATAAATCCCTCATAGATACTTTAATTTTTATGGATACTGCAGACAGTAAAGCATGTTAACATTATGTATTGGAAACATGTACACATTATTACTACACATCACTATATTTAAACCTTTAAAAATGAAAAAACAATTGTCCAATTCATATCTCTATGTACACATTTATTACTATTGATTGTGTAAGAGCTTTTTAATGTGATGAGATTCAGCTGTTGATTCTTTATAATACTTCTTGTGTGATGGTGGTGATGTTCATAATCTTTGACATTAAAGTTCCTAATTGTTTCACCTGTCCTATTCTTGGGTAGATTAAGTGTTTCTCTTTTAATATTTAGACCTTTAATCCATTTCAATTTGATCCTAGTGCATGGTGAAAGACACAGGTTCAGGATTACTTTTCAGCATGTAGAATCCAGTTTTCCCGGCACCATTTATTCAACAGGCTATTTTCCTTTCTTAGAAGATGCTTGTCTCCTTTCTCAAAGATAAGACAGTGGACTGTGCATGGAGTTGCTTATGTATCTTCCATTCTCTTGATCTTTGAGTCTTTTTGTATTTATTTATTTGTTTGTTTGTTTGTTTATTATTTATTTTGAAGTAACTTGGTGTTTTTTGTAAGAGCAGCTTCGGAGTGCACCTTAGAGCTTGGAATTGTGTTTTGCTCCCTGTCTCACCTTAGTTGTCCAGAATTTCTTTGTTTTGTTTTGCTTTGTTTTTCTGGGTCTCTTTTGCTTTCCCCTGAATTTTAGGATTACTTTCTCTAATTCTCTGAAATACGCTGTCGTGGGTTGGTTCAAGATATTCCCCCAAATCCTCATACAGTCTTTAACTTTTTCAGAGGTGGCTAAATCTAGGGTGTGGGATGTTGAGATAGATGGTGTGTGATTACTAAACCACAACTACTGATGGGTTTGGACTGACCCTAATCTCAGAAATCTAGATACAACATAGAAGAGAGAGTCTTGAGCCCCTGCACACACTTGATGGTTTGCTACTTCCTGCTCCCAGTGACTGTTTGCCTCTGCCATAGCCCCCTTCCTTGGCGCCAGCTGATTATAGACTGAAGCCTCGACATACTGTGAGCTAAGTAAATCTTTCCCCAATTAACCTATGATGTTGGGTGCTTTGTCTCAGCAACAATTCTTTATATTGATTCTTAATACCTACTTTTTCTTGACACTAACTTGACCATTAAATCCTGGCATTTTTTGGTGGATATTTTGGAGACTTCTTCGTAGATCATCATGTCATCTGCAAATAATAATTGAACATTTTGCTTTTGTATCAATAACCCTCCTATTTCTTTTTTAATTGGTCTATCTAATGTTCGTGAAGCTACATTAAACAGAAGTGATAGCAGACAACTTTGTGTTCTTCCTGATGGTAGAGTGTAAGCTTTCAGTTTTATTTTATTTATTTGTTTATTTTTATTTAGTGGGACTGAGGTTCAAACTCACAACCTTGCACTTGCCAGTCAGGTGCTTGTGCCACAGAGCTATATCCCTGGTTCCTTTTTTATATTATTATTATTACTATTAGTTTATCTTTTAGTACATATTGGCTTTTGCTCGTCACAGATGACTTTTATCAGGTTTAGATAACGATTTTTATTTTCTAATGTCACTAGGGCTTTGTTCATGAATGGTCATTGGTCGCTGGGCAAAACTTTCCTGATAAGCTGTAGCTTTATTTTGACTGTCAAGTAAAATCACGACTATTACTCATTACTGTTATTTAATGTGTCATCTAGGTTTTGAAACTTTATATTTCTTCTCTATTCCCAAGTGGATACTGTTTATGCAAATGGTAGCAGGCTAACTAATTCCTAGCTTTCCAGAGGTACTTTTATGAAAGTCATGCAATCCCGGAGAGCTTTTCAGAGACAAGAACCTGTGATTAGGATCTGCAGAAGTCTGCCCACCTCTGTGCTTTATCACGATGGATGAACCAGTCCCAGCCTCCTCTGTGGTGCCTGTCACCACCGACATAATCAATCTGTGGTTCACCTGAGTCCTCAAGCTGAGGGGACCCCAAAACTCCCTCTTCAAGCAGTGGTTTCACAATAGTGCTGCTCCCTGAGGGAGATACTTTCCTTTCACGAAGGATGATGTTACATTTGATCACACCTGAGCCTCAGAGTCAGAGGGACCTTCAAAGTCTCAGCAGTGGAGGGTGGATCTTATGGGTGCTCCAAGGCTAGAAATAATTCCAGCCAAACTCAAGTCTCTCTAACTTTCCCACTGGGCTCTGTGTGGACCTAAATGTTCCATCTGTGTTCTGGCCAGTAAACACAGCCTTTGCTATCAATTTGGGGATGGATCTCATAGAGGCCTGGTGGTGGGCTCAAAGACTGTCTGGCCCTGACTGTAACACTCTGCTCCACAGTGAGAGGACTGCTTCCCCCTAAGAGAAAGGTGGGGAGGCGGTGGTAAAGATTGTCTCCTTTTTCACCTTGTCTATTCCATACAGCAGGCCAGCCTCCTGCATCAGAGAAGCGGTGGGGCTCTCTCTACATGGCACTAAATTTGACTATCACGTGCCAGTGGTTGGGCATTGGTCTGCATCCTGTCCAGTTCTCTCTACCCGCTCCACATGGGAAATGCTGCTCGGCAGTCTTCTTAAGTGGGGAGAGGAGTGACAAAGCCAATCTTTCTTCCATAGCTTCTTGGTTAGCTTTTTTTCGTTATATTTCAATTATTTGTTTTCATTATATTCCAAGCAAGCACCCAGCTCCTTTAGGTTATTTTTCTATTACATTTTTTTAGAAAGTTTAATATCTAAATAGATATTCTACATGGTATTTCCTTTCAAAAAAAAAAAAAAAAACACTTGTGGGAAGTGTCTACTACTTGCTTACTATTTGTTTCAGCTTCTAGGAGTTTTCTGCTATACTAGTTATTTTCTAAAGAGAAAACTTTTTATATTTTGCTATTTATCTATCTAATATGTATGTATATAGCTATCATCTACTTATCCTTCATATCATAGCCACATGTTTATAGATATATATGTATGTATGTATGTATAATGCAAAGCTATTTATTTTCTCAGCAAGTTTATTCTATTGTAGTTACTTTAATTCTGTTGAAAATAATTCTGAAATTTTTAAAACTAAAATGATATTTTCTTTATTTCCATATAAAATAGTTGGATGGATACAGTCCTAGTTCTTCTAGAATGCACATTATTTTTTTCAGTACCAGGGATCAAACTCAAGACCTTGCTAAAATACACATATTTTAGTAGTATATATTTTCTTCAAATGAGTAATAGATGATCTCTGGAAAATGAAGTAAAAACATAGGACGAGGATGTCATTATATTATTTTTTAAAATTGAGAGTAGTATAACAAGAGACTTAAAATTTGACTCTAAAGTAAACATTTTAGTCTGGATAAAAACTGTGAAATATCTGTTTTTACAGTAAATTTCTTTTAAAGTATTATTCTTACTAAAATATTTTAATTATTTTCATTCTCTCTCTATATATATAATCTATATCTATATCTATATCTATATCTATATCCATATCCATATCTAGATAGATAGATAGATAGATAGATAGATGTAGTCTCACTACACAGTACACAGTTAGTTAGGACACATAATGAACGTAATGATCCTCCAGGGGAGCATCACTGAGATTACAGGCATGGGCTAGCATGCCTGGTTCCAGGACTGGAACCACATGTGGTTCTGAGGCCAGTGTGGCCTGTGGTACTGGGGATCAAACTTGGGGCTTTGTGCTTGCTGCTGAGCTATCCGCCCCACCCAGGAAAAAAAAATTAAATCTATTTTACTACAAGGGCCACAGGGTTTCCCTACAGGGATCAGACTCATGGTGTGTCTCCTGTCTCTAGCCTACCAAGTGCTAGGATTACAGGTTCACACCAGCACTCTCCGTTTCAGGTATAACTTTTTAAAATGTACACTTCAATGATCTAAGACAGATGGTTATAGGTATTTGAGTTGTTGAATTTATTATTTTTGATAATATCTTCACATATTCTTTAAGATTTTCTACATTAAAGAGTAGGTTCTGTGTACATGAAAATGATGTTATACACTTCCTTGTGATAGTTTGTCTTTTATCTTGCTTTATTTTGCTTGATAACATGGCAAATATAAAGCTAAAAAAAGAAAATATATATATATATATATATATAAAGCTAAATATAAGTGGGTGAGAGTGGTGTTATGTATGCAAGGATATTGAGAAAGGGTCATTTTTGTACCTATTGATATGAATTCATATTTGTATTGATGCTGTTCCACTTACAGTGCAATTCCGTTACATAAGCCCACCCAAATTTAATTCAGTAGGGTGACAATGTATTTAACATTCCTAACCTAACAGATATCAAAGCTTTGGAACATGGCTCACTGGGGGACATCCGTGGTTTATCCCTATGATCACATGGTTGACTGAGAGCTGCAGGTCATTGACATTTTCCAGATTTTGGAGAAAGAATGTAATGCATCATGGTAGCCCAGGAGAACGTTGAAATTCCATGTGAAATTGCTACTGAGTATGTGTTAATTTCACACCATCATAAAGTAAAAAAAAAGTTTCAGAAATCAGGGACTACCTGTACATAGTGCGTATTATGGAAAAGTTATATATTCTTTAAAATAGATAACTATTATATAAAGTAATCTAAGATATGTATGCCACAAATTATATGTAGTATTATTTTTAAAATAAAATATAGTTTAATAATTATAATATAGTTATAGTTTAATACTTAGTGTGAAAGTAAAACTAAAGCTTGAATAAATTAATAATATTTTTCTTATATTTTCTAACACTGAAGACAAAGCCCATACTTATATTAAAAAAAATTCTTTGTATTCATAACTAATTGAGCAAAGAAGACATGGTATATGTATATAAGATAATCTTATTTAGTTTTAGGAGGAAATATCTATCATCAGTGACATTCTATTCATATGTATTTAAAGGATATAATGTTTATGTGCATAATGGAGAGTTGGTATGTGCATATAACTTGTGGTATGTCATGTGTTTCTAACATATCTGAACTCATTGGAGACCCTAGAGGACTTTAAGGAAAATGGTACAAATCAATCATAAATAGCAACTACGTGATCTCTATATGAGACATTTTAAAAATTGAACTCATATAACTAGAGAGTAGAATTGTCCTTCCTGGAGCTTAACAGAGAAAGAAGAGAGAGCAAAACCAGAACTCAAAGTTTAGTTAGAGAGAATGAATTTCGAGGTCAATTACACTTCATAGTGAATAATAATGAGTACTTCAAGACAACAAGAAATAAATTCCTAATATTTTTTGACCAGAAAAAAAAAAAAAAAATTAGAGGATGGATGCCTTATGTTGATTTAATCATTCACAATTGTATAAATTTGGGCCGGCAAGCTAGCTTAATGGGCTAAAGCGTGTGCTTTGGCAAGCTCAAAGACCAGGGTTGGATCTCCAGTTCTGCTTGCTGCCCTGCCTCCCGCCGCCTTGGGGCTTGATGAGCCAACAACCATGTTCAGGTGTAGTGCCTTAATCCTGTAATACAGGCTGAAAACAGGAGGATCATTTTGAGTCTAAGCTTCGTAGTGAGACTCTATACCCAATAAATGAAAAAAAAAAAAGTATAAATTTTCTAATGATCACTGGTTAAAAAAGAAACAAAACTTTATTCACGTATTTATTTTGATGTATTTGTTAGTATATCTCACTACACAGTTTAGACTCATAGTGCGCCTGCTGTTTCACCCTCTCCAGCACTGGGATTACAGGAGTGCACCACCATGCCCCAAGACTCAGTGTGCCTGGGGCTGGGGACTTGCAGCAAGTGGTGCTGGGGGTCTATCTCTGGTTCCTGCTCTTGCCTAAGCAGGCACTTAGTCTGCTGAGCTATCTCACTGGTCCTTTGTATCATTTAATGTTGTTATTATTATTAGGCTATCAGTCACGCAAACAGGAATATACAATGGAGTTAAAATTTAACTTGTAGTGCCTATAATTTTATAATTTATCTTGGAAAATAAGTTTTTACACAGTGTGTGCTTTTTGTCTTCTACATAATTTTGCCTGAGAAGTATAAATGATACAAAAACATCATAATTAGCCTAAAATTAAAATTAAATTCTAGAAAACAAAATGAATAACACTTCTTTTCTTTTCTTTATTTTTTCTGATGTTAAGGACAGACAAGATCCCAGAGCCTTTGTAGCCTTTGTTACATCTCCAGTCCTTTCGAATTATTCAGAGACAAACTCTTGTTAAATCACTCCATTGCCTATTTTTCTTCAAAATCAAGATCTTCTTGTTTCAGGCAAACGAAGTGATGAGAATGTAAGTGCTGTGAACACCCTGGATTTACTATTTCAAATGTATACTATAGCAATACAATTAAATTTGAGTGAAAAAAGGAAGACCAAATTACAAAAGAGAAGATAAAATAACTGCAAATTTTGACAGTGAATATCAGCATTTAAATATTTACAGCATATTCAATAATATGTTAAAAGTCATAAATAGTTCGGGAAGTATAACATTGTTTTCGAATGAAATGCAAATCACCATTTTATTGTTCAGTATTCACAATTGTGTTTATATAATAGTGGGAACCATCTGAAAACAATTGAAATACACAACTAGTTTTGATTATATATAAATCTGCTTTGACTCTAATGGGATAAATCTTAAATGTACCAGTTTACAGAGCTACATGAACATAACTGTTTTACACTAATTTTCCCTATTAAAACCACTGATACACATGATTTGTTAAATTAGTTATTGTTTTATTTGCATACCGGCAATGCTATCACTCAGTTAATCAAAAAAATGCTGGAGATATTTTATTTCTCTTTAAACTCTCATATTCAAATTCATTTCATTTGAAAGAAATATAATTATTGTAATTTTGAAACCAATTTATGCATGTAATATACATATATTTGAATACAATGATACACTGAAAGTTCATTTGCATGCATAATAATTCATCTTGAGTTTATTCATTCTAAAATTGCTATATTCTTCCCCCAGAATGTTTTATGTAGCTGTAGTCAACAGCATGTGTGCAGTGTAAGTTTTCCAGGCAATATGATGACCCACGTGATCATGGAGAAATAAATAGTGTTTTATGAGGCATGTTATCACTATGAAGGCCCTCTGAAAAGTCCAGAAAATATGCATTTATTTTTCTGGCAAGGTTCTAGGAAATAACAGACACAGATATATTTTTTATACCGTGCAATTAAAAATTATTTGTAAGACTATCAATGTGAAGTGTAGATTATATAACAAACCATCCATCAGAAATAAGGACAACAGGGGCTAAAGAGATAGCTCCGTGGCACAAGCGTCTCCCTGACAAGTGTAAGGACTTGAATTCGAACCGGTCCCACAAAAGGAAAAAGAAAAGTAAAGAAATAAGGACAACATATCCATGTGTTGTAACTGAACATTCTTTTTTTTTTTTTTTTTTAGAATTTTTTTTATTTATTTATGTTTTTCTTGTTTCATAACCTTTATTTGCTTATTCACTCATTTTTATGGCTGGCTCAGCCCGTGCCCTGACGGCAGGGCTGGCGCAGCATGTGGTGCCGGGGATTGAACCGCGGTCCCTGAAGCTGCCCAAGCTTTCCCAAGCAGGCGCTTTAGACTACTGAGCCATCCCGCTGGGCCCCCTGAACATTCTTTAGAGAGGAGAAACATAAGTTCTGCCTACAGTTAGGAAATTTTCTCAGAAGGGACTGGCACCACTCTGGTCAAACAAATAGATATTACTAATGGTCTTGAAGCGTTAGAGGTGCTAAAAGTGTGGAGTCTAATCAAGGATACTGATGTAAAAGTAATTATAATAAGAACATTGGAATAACTCAGGCAAATCACATACAAGATATTGTTGCTGGAGCTAATTGAGTACCTGACTGCAATAGTTAGCATGTGTGAATATAAGATTATGAATTTCTTTAGAGGCTGGGAAAATAGGATTAGCATTTGATGGCTACTGAATGATGGCATCATTGGTAGATATGTTGGGTAAGGCTTGCTAAGAATGTTGCTTTTGTGGATTTCCTCAAGAAAATTTTAAGGTAGCATGTATACAGCTTTGGTGTGTTATCTATTTATCTATGTAAATTTAATTTAATTTAATTTTTATTTTTATTTTTTTTGTATCTTAGGAAGAGTCTACAGGGTGTTCATAGTCTCATTACTAGATCAGACTCATAGTGATCCACCTGTTTACAGCCTCCTAAGCCCTAGGATTACAGGCATGTGCCATGTGCCCAGTCCGATCTATGCAAATTTTAGAGTCACATATTTTTAAACTAAATATCTAGCAGAAAAAATTTAGGTTTCATTGCAATGTGGCTTTCACCATGAATAGTAAGTCTCCTTTCCTGTTGGATTTTAATTACAGGTAACTGCTCATTTGTAACGAAAATAATCAATTCTAGTTTGAGACCATTTTTTTTCAGATCAGTGGTATTAATAGGCATCCGCATAGGTACTTTTTTCACCATTAAACAGTATTTAGATGTAGAAAGTTAAAATAGGTCATATGACATTCATTAATGTTAATTATATTATGAACCTTTATTTTCAGAAAGTAATTGAATTGATTCAGGTATCACTTAGTACTAGTAACTATGTGTGGCACATAGTTGCATCTGTATATTAACTATTTTTTGTCTTGAAATAACAGTTATACAGACTGACATTATAATGTGAAATTCTTCATTTAGTTTCTGAATAAATTCTCTTGGAAAGTTATTAGAGATTGCCCTTTAAGTCCAAGGAAGACAAATCCAATTAAAATTCAAAAATGAAATGCAGAATGTTACTAAGGCTAACTAACATCTACCCCTTTTGCAAAAGCTATGTGAACTTTTTTTCTGAAATGTAAGCCTGGTTCTTATTTGAACAGTGGTGACTACACTCCAATTACTGGTAAGTAAGTGGATCTTGTTTTATATTTATGGAACGTAGGGAAATTGAGACACTAGTAATTCTTGAGCTAAGCAAAAAATACAAAATTGACATATTTGGCCAGAAAAGTAGGCCTTGCTACTGTAGAAATGATATAAAAACCTGCAGGCCCTTAGTATGTAAAATGGGGTTTTATGACAGGGTTGCTGTGTACTTTTAAACTTCACTACTGCCCTGCACAGAGGATGTTCACACCCTGAGAAGGCTTTGACAAGTCCTGAAGAAATAAATGTATTTCCCACTGGGAAGGGCAGCTTGGTATTGGAGAAACAACTAGATACTAAATAAGGTTTGTAAATACGTGCTAAATCCTTGATAGTAATGAAGATGTGAAATGATATAGACTGAAGTTGTATGAGAGAAATGGGGTGAACCTGCTTAAAGATAAGTTCATAATATATACTTTTACTTATCTATTAAGACTATGATAGACAGACAGACAGAGCATGTGTGTATATTTAAAATTACTAGTTAAATTCTGAAGAGATTTATTGAAGAAATTCCAAAAATAAGTTCTTTAACCATCTTGATAATTGTGTGGATTATACTTCATGGGTTTTAAGTTGCACGGCCAATTCTTACTTCATATAAATAGCTCTCTTGGTAAAGTGACACATAAATACGTAGAGGTAGTGGTGCGTCAGTGTGTATGGGTAGAAATGATTATCCTATTATATAGTACTAATGATCTTTGTATCATTATGGACCTATCTTCTTCTGTGAAACTTCCTGATGTATCTTCATGTAAGAATTCTATTTCTGGATAAAATTTTCTGTCACTTAATGAACAAGCTAAAACCTTTAGAGGTTCATACATATATTCCTTCTTCTTCTTCTTCTTCTTCTTCTTCTTCTTCTTCTTCTTCTTCTTCTTCTTCTTCTTCTTCTTCTTCTTCTTCTTCTTCTTCTTCTTCTTCTTCTTCTTCTTCTTCTTCTTCTTCTTCTTCTTCTTCTTCTTCTTCTTCTTCTTCTTCTTCTTCTGCTTCTGCTTCTGCTTCTTCTTCCACTTCTTTTTTGTACTTTAGGGAATGGTCTATAGGGCATTCAGGGTCCCACCACTAGAACTGACTCGTAGTGATCTGCCTGTTTACAGCCTCCTAAGAGCTGAGATTACAGGCGCATACCATCACACCCTATCTCAGTTTCTGTATCAGTGTGCCCCAGGGATAGGGCTGGCATGAAAGACCAAGGAACCAAACTCCCTGCCCTCCTGTCTGCTTGCAGGTACTTTAATCCACTGAGCTATTTTGGCTGGCTCTGCCACTGTCTCTCAAATCCACACTTTTTCTCTGTCTTTTCTTTGTTTTGCTTCAAAATTGTTTAATAAGGACTTGTTTATTTTGAGAAAAAGATCCCAATCATCAGACATTCACAAAAAATAACCCACAAGTATCAACTGTAGAAAACAAAGACTATTACACTAATTTTTCCAGAGAACGCATTTGACATGCTATCATCCACAAAAGTACATTGTTACATTTGTGTTTGACTGCCCACAAAGTACTTGATGTGGGATTATACCCACATGTCTTAAGTCAAACAAAGCTGTCTTCAGATGCTACACTAGATGAGATTGCCTTTGCGGTTAGGGAGGCAACTACTGAAGTCATGTATAAATGGAAATAACTGTACTGCCCCCATAATGAGAGATTATTCTGGAGACAGCTGATGAAAACCATACAATATTTATTGCTAAATCATAAAAAGGTATCAAAATTAGAAAGCAAATATTAGAGGAGAAGCCTTAATAATACTACTAGGAGCATCAAAGGAAATAAAAGTGGTACTAGACACAGGGCAATTATGAACATGGTAGGACACAGGGAGAACAGTGAGCATGCGCTGATGATAGGAGAGGGGAGGATAGGGTGAAATTTTGATCTTAAGACAAGCGCCTAGATAAAGAAATAATCGGACAAGGCTTCTAAACCCAACTATGTGCTTAAGAGTCATCCTCGCCATTGGCGCTGTCTCTCTCATCCTCTCCTTCCTCGGCCTCTTTTTCATCATCCTTGATCAACTACAGCTGATCCTCCCCCATCTTTATTTTCATCATCATCATCAGCAGATCTCCCTCAGCTGAGTCATCCGCAGCACCCTCAGACTCCATCTTCACCTTGGTCTCATCTCTCTTCTGGGTAGTGGTGGTCTGCTCCTCTTCAGTCTTATCATTCTTCACTACTGCTTGTTTGCTGGGTTCCTTCTCAATTTTCTTCAGGCTTTCCAATAAACAATTCACTTTTTATTTTATCTGGGTCAGCTCCTTCTTAATGGCCTGAAGGTCATCACCTTTCAACTTTCCAGAGTTGGACAAAGATCCCTGCTGGCCACTCTTAGAATAGAAGCCACTTTCACCTCTTTGGGATGTTTCCTGATGCACACTGGCATCTCAAGGACACTACAGTCTGAGCAATAGGAGGAGGAGTAGGAACACGTGCTAACTGGACATCCTGTCATAATAATCACATTGAAAGTCATAGTCCAAGTCAAAAAAAAGAGCTGAGTAGAAGAGATGGAGAAGGATGTTCTGGTACTGACCTGTACATCTCTGCTGCAGATCTTTTCACACCTGCTTTTCATCTATTCACTTTTGGTTCTGCAGTCAGACTAATATCTAAAACCTGGCCAGTAATCATTCTGCCATCTTCTCCAGCTACGGAAGCCCTGGCATTTTTTTTTTTTTTCATTTATGTACTGGACAAAGGCAAAGCCTTTATGCATGGAGCATCCCACAATTTTGTCATATTTTGAGAAGATGGCCTCTAGATGGGCTTTCTTCACCACAAGACTGTCCAGATTCCCTAAAAACACATGGGAATTCATGGAACGAGGATCTGTCTTGTTGGTAACATTGCTAGCCATCGTGTTTGAAGATAAAGTTGCTCACAGTGACAGAAACTGTAGCTGAAGATCAAAAAAGTCTTACAGGAGAAGGATGAGGAAGAGACTGGCTTCTGCATCTCCTGGTCCCAGGTTCTAAGTGGGGTTGGCTGCTGCTCGAAGTCAGCAACGCAGGATCAACCAGTCAGTCTCCATCTCTTCACCTCAAATACTTACTTTGAAAGACTCAAAGCCATATAATTTTTTTTTTAATTAGAAGTTTCAATTTTTCCTTACTCAAGAAGAATTGAAAAGTTTGCTAGAAAAACTTTCTATAATCTCTGACACAGGATATATTGAGAAGGAAAGCATTGTTAGTACAATGGGCCATCTATTCTTTTCCAACAAAAATGAGACAAAACATTGTTATAAACCCCCCCTTTAGCCGGGCGTGGTGGCACATGCCTGTAATCCCAGCACTCGTGAGGCTGAGGCAGGAGGATCGGTGAGAGTTCGAGATCAGCCTGGGCTACAAAACTGAGCTCAAGGCCAGCCTGAACTGTACAGCGAGACCCTGTCTCAAAAAGACTAAATAAATAAATAAATAAATAAATAAATAAATAAATAAATAAATAAAAATTTTTAAAAAACAAAATTCCCCCCTTTTTCGCCCCCAAAATCTGCTTTTCTGAATTTCACAGCTAATCATCACAGATTAGGTATTTGATTCACCTAAATGTTACATTTATTCATTAACAGTGTGCATGTTGAACAATTCTATTTAGAAAACAAATGGCAAACATGGTTTTATAAATGTTCAAAAATGTAACATTTTGCTTCATAATTTTTGTAGGTTTTGTGAACTTACATTTATTGAAGTTGTAAAGATTCAATTTTTTTTTTATACTGGGGATTGAACTCAGGACCTTGAGCTTGTTAAATAGGTGTTTATGCCGATGAGCTGTACTCATGGCCTCAATTTCTTTTGAGTCGTTCAAATTTCTAATAATAATAATAATAATGTGTGAAATGGATCTTAGTTTGATCTAAACGAATTGTGAAGAATGTATAAAGGAAGTGTGGAAAGAAATGAAAACCACAAAGAAGAGGCTGATGGCCAAGAAAAAAAAAAAAAAAAAAACGAATTCTAAGAGGTCAGTGAATTACAGCACTGTTTGTTAACTACAGGTCAGAGGAAATATTGCACATTAAACTTAAGCTGCTGAGAAACAGTGTCTCAAAGTTGTCTAAACCTACCATTAAGCTAGATACTAAAGGTATAAGTGATAACTTTGTATCCATGTTGCTACAAATTCTTATTCTATCCACTTTACTTTTCTGGATTCTTTACTTTGTTGTAAATGCCGTGCTCCAGCAATGGCTTGAATATTAACTACTTGGAAACTCCTGAGTAACTGCCAATTCTTCAGTGTAGAACTTCAACAATTTTATGAACAATTTTGTTTAAACACTTTCAGAATGTACCCTCCTGGCTGTTTTCACTATCTGAAATACTGGGTAGATTTCTGAACCAAATCTATTAGAGTCTACGCACTGAAATATTTGTCGTATACCAGACATGAAAGTCTTAGTAGCTTTTAACAACTTCCGTCTGTTCACACTAGTTAAACCCTCTCACAACTCACAACAAACTCACAAGTGGTTTTCCTTAAGCAGTGACCTCAAGAACTCTATGATGATATGTTGAGGTTATTTGATCAGCCATTACTGCACACTACACATAAAGAAAAATGTATTTTAATTCAAAGACTTCAACTTTGATTGAATAATACTTTTGGAATTATAATTATTATTTCCTCTTTTAATGACATAGATATATAAATATATTATAATTAACTATGCAACGGTCACTCAAACCTATACTGAAATAAAAATAAAGTATAATAAACTAAACTTCATAGCTTATAGTCAATGCAATGACTATTATATTTTAAAATAATAAGTTACAGTGTCCCCAAAGCTTAGAAACAATTGATGTTTAAGGAGATGGAAATATCAATTGCCTTAATTTGGCCATTTTTTCTGCAGGTATAATATTAGTATCACATATGCTATATATGCACATGTATGATCTTAATACTTTTTTTTTTTTTTTTGTCTTTTTGAGTCAGGGTCTCGCTATGCAGTTCAGGCTGGCCTTGAGCTCACTTTTGTAGCCCAGGCTAGTCTCGAACTCGCACCAATCCTCCTGCCTCAGCCTCCCCAGTGCTGGGACTATAGGCATGAGCGACCACGCCCGGCTATTTTTTTTATTTTAAAGAGAAAGTAAAACAAGGTGAATATCACAATGAAACTGAGATTTTCTTTGAGTTTCTGCTTTTACAAAGAGAATTAGTATTACTCCATTTACTAATGTTTTTGGAATAGAATGTTTCATGATTATTTTCATAACTTTTTTTTAGTAGAATATATATATTTAGGGAAAGAAAGTTCCTTCCTGGCAGAAGGACAGGAGGGGTGTCCTTAATGGTGTTCCCCAGGAACTTGTCTCTTCCAGGGACTTTTATAGTGTAAAAACCATGCAGTAGGTGTCTCTAAGGCAGAAGCCATAAGCAAGTTTTCATAATATTTTGTATCTTAACACTTATACATTTTATAAACAGTTTGCTTCCTCAAAAAAGAAACATGGGGCTGGAGAAATAGCTCTGTGGCACAAGTGCCTGCCTGGAAAGTGCAAGATTGTAAGCTTGAACCTGGTCACACAGACCGCCCTAGCAAAAAAAAAAAAAAAAGAAAGAAAAAAAGAAACAAATCGCATACATTTTAATTAACATATTCTCATGAGCTTTGCAGTATCAGAGTATATTGTTAACATATAGTCTATAACACCATATCTCCTAAGCCTTTTTATATTCTTAATTATAATATTGTTTATCAATGATAATACTACTATTCACTTATTATATCATTAATAATGTATAATACGTAAACATTTACTAATTATAAGCTATAGTAGTAACATTTTATAAGCTATCCCATATATATCATATTTAAGGCAATTTTTGTTTATATTACAAAAACAGCTTGACCTGGAAGTGGGGCTGGCGCAGCATGTGGTTCCGGGGATTGAACCACCGTCCCTGTGTTGCCTAAGTTTGCCTAAGCAGGCACTTTAGACCACTGAGCCCTCTCACTGGCCCTTAAAGCAATGTTTTATGTAAATAATATTATAATATATCATGGTACAGTCTAGAGTAAAATATAGAACCATATAATGGAAAAACTATTCTTTAGAAGAGGTATTATTTTACTTGAAGAGGTCAGAAAGTAACACTTGGGCATTTAAGGAATCAGAAGCAAGCTAAAGAGCAAAATAACATAGCAACAACAACAAAAACATTTCCTCAGTAACGATCAGGATGTACAGAAAATTCAATAGCAGCAGGCATTGGAAAGAGATACTTGCAGGTAACAGTTAAGCGTCAAAGACATGTTTGGTACCTCTATATTTCGGAGAAATTAAGAGAAATAAAAATAAGAAATGCTGCCATACTCTTACTTTGCATTGCTGCACTGAAAAGATATGGGTAGACAATTCTTAAAAATCTTGGAATATTATTGTGTATAAGCGAGAAGAAATGAGATCTGCTAGGGAGTGGGAGAGTTGGTTCTAATCAATTAATATTTCTCATTAGAAATGAGAAGCTAGTTAGTATAGACTCCGATGTGTATACACTGGACAATGTGGTCAGAAGAACACATGAGATATCTCTTAGGTATTTTTTCAAATAATAAAAGAGATAAGTGTGGCAAGGAAAGTAATGTGGGAAGTGTAAAAAAAAAAGGGGCGGGGAGAAAGTTTCCCTGGGGAAATACGATGATAGAGAAAAAGTTACATATGAAACTACTCATTCTTAGAACCTACTTATACGATAAGAGCGAAGTTTTCAAATTGAACTACATTTAGAAAGATGACAAAAAAAAGAAAAAGAAAATATACTAACAGCCAAAAATTAAGTTTAAAATATGAAAGTAGGTTTTCTACTATAAATAAATAAAATTCAATATAATATTATTATGCCGAAATAACTTTCATGTAATCTCACAATGTCGGTGCTTTTATTACATTCAGATCATGTAATAATCAAAATTTTGCCCAGAGTTTCTTTACACCTCACAAATTCAGCAGAATCAATGCATGTGCCCTTTAGTCATACTCCAAAATGGCTCCACAGGAGGCACAGGGTTTTGGTGTGGGGTTTAGTAGTACCTGCCGGTAGGCAGACAACATCACAGATTTTCCTGGATGATAGAACCTTAATAAAACTTTAAATTCCTGGGAAAATATTATGGCAATAAAAGGGTAGCTTTGGCTTCCAGAATTTACAACTAATATTTGTGCTACTGACAATAGCAACAATTCTGAAATTGTCTTTCTGTGTTTCCTGTGGAGAAGCAAAATTGCAATGGGAGTGAAAACATTTTCCAAACAGACAGACACTGTATTTTAAGATTATATTACAAAATAAAAACTGTAAAATAATGTAGTTTTAAAAAGAGATGAAGGGAAAAAGGAAGAACAGCAAGTTGGAGACAGAAGAGACTGAGCAGGAGCTAGGGCTGGAGTGGGAGCAGAAGCAGAGGGGAGAGGAGAGAAGGGCAGGCGAGAGGAGGGGAGAGAAGGGCAGGAGCGGTGAGGGAAGAAGAAGGGATAGGAAGGAGGTCAGGAGAAGGAAAGATACAGAATCGGTGTCAAAAGGGTTATCTATGAATATATGCAAACTCAAACTAAATCATGTGTATATACAGCATACTTTAGAATTACATTGGATGCATAATTTTTGCGGAAGGCTTTCTTATCAGTTCCCTTTGTAATACACACTGCCACATGTTCAAAATGTACTAAGCAGCTTTACTTAAGTGAAAATAACTCATAATCAGAGTACAAGAGTCCATTCATTCACTCATTCCTTCATTCATTCATTCATTCATTCATTCATTCATTGCAGAACTGGGGATTGAACTCAGGCCCTTACACTTGAAAGACAAGCGCTTATTCTACTGAGCTTTCTCCCAAGCCCTACAAAAGTCTTTTTAAAAAACTGAGCCAGGACATCATAAATAGGATTTGCGGCTGGTCTTTCATGTTAGTGGGTTCTGCATTAAGGAATCGAAATATGTGGGAAACAATAGCATGTGTGTTCAACACTTAAATGATTTTGCAATCATTTTCTAGAAAGTAGCCAATGTCACTGATCAATCTATAGAAGCAAATTAAAACAATCCTATGATTCCATCTCACTCCAGAAAAGAAAAAAAAAAAAAAAAAAGGTTATTTTGAAGTCAACCTATAACAGAAGCTGGAGTGGCTGTGGGGAAAAGGGAACCTTCCTCCACTCTTGGGTGGTGCATAGTCTTGTGAAAATCAGTGTTGACAATACTCAAGAAGCTATAATGAGAGGTTTCATTTGACCTAGTAACTGCATTTTTGGGTCTATTTCCAGAAAAAGATGATACCATTGTAAATGTTTCAGGCGAATATATGCAGCAGAGAAAGAACAAGCACTGTACCATATGTGTATACCTATGTGTACAGCAACACAATTTGCCATAGCTAAATCTTAGAAATAACTTAAATGCCCACGAAGCAAAGAATGGATAAAAAATTATGAGGTTCTTTATTTAATATAATGGAGTAGTACTCAGCCATAATGAAAGATAAAGTTGAGACATTTCTAGGTGTGTGATATTTCTGGGTGGACGCAACTTGAGACCATATTCTTAAGAGAAATAATCAAAAACTCATGTAAATATCACATTGTTTCTGTAGTATGTGAAACACAAAGGATAAATATAGACAAAAGTGTGTAACAGGAATGACAAAATAAGAAGAAGCTTTTTGAGGGGGAAAGTTCTACAGGGTGTTTAGGGTCTCACTATTGGATTGGACTCACAGTGATATGTCTATTTACAGCCTTCCAAAAGCTGGATTACATTTGCACATCACTGCCCAATCTCAATTGCCATTAGAGCACAGCCCTGGGGTGCGGCCCGCATGGCAGGCCCAGGGATCAAGCCTTTGGCCCCTGTGCCTTTTGCAGGTGTTTTAATCCCCTCAGCTGTTTGGCCAGCCCTTGGAGGAAATTTTTAATAACAAAAAAGAACTAGGCAAGGATGAGGCAGACAGAAAGGAAAGAAAAAAAATGATTTATAAAAGGATAATTTTTTTTATGCCTCACAGTTAAACTTTCCTGATGAGTGGTTAAGTTCAAGTTAAAGCAAGTTTAGCTCTTATATCTGACTTTTATACCAGTTAAATGTCCTCAGGACTTACCTTGAAATCATGTACATCATTTTGTAGAACTTTTGTCAGTGTCAGTCATCTGGATGAGGCATGGGCATTGCTTAACCAGTTTGCTCTCTGTGAGAGCCTGACAGAATGTTTCCTCTCTAGGTGCCTCTCCTTAGGCACATTGTACATTGTCAACCCCTTTCCTCTGTGGCCCTGTGATCTCCTTGAACAGAAAATTTGGGACACCACTGAGTTATACAATATTACAGCACAGGTTCCTTATGTCCATTATCCTCACTGACCTTGAAGGGCTAGGGCAAAAATATTGGCTGTCCTTGTATCCTTTTCTTTTCTCTAATTTCTTGGTCTACAAAATTAAGGTCTTAAGCCTCCAGAAGTGAAGCTTAGCGATACTATTACTCTATAAAATAGACACTTGAGCTTAACATCACTGTCTTTCTGAATATTAACGCTTTAGATTTAACAGGGAACCAATATTTTCCATCCATCATTGATATTCTAATAAGTCCCAACAGAATGTGATTTAAAGAAAAAAAAAAAAAAACTGCTGCATGTTTTTACACAGAAATTTAGAAATCTAAGCATATAAAAATTGTAGCAAGTCAATCCTATGGCACTTTTCCTTGTCTTATGTTCTCTTTAATTACCCGTCTTTGTTTTCTTTTAAAACAAATATTTACTTTAGAGAGATTAGAGCAATAATTGAAATGACATTGGAAACAGCACACATCTAGAGGACCAGATTCACATGCTTTCCAGTCATGGTTTTAGTCTTACTCATTGATATTGTGAGTATAAAAAACCTGTTAGAGGTTCTTATTACTATTGTCTAATTCATTCTATGTATATAAATGCATGGTTTGGCCACTTGCCATGTTTTCTAATTTAAAAATTAAAGCCAGATTAGTATGCTCAGCTGTAAAAGTCTCAAGTTGACAGCTTCCAACATTGCCAGCTCTGCTGATAACCCACTACTATTATGGATGATTTGATTATGTATGCAACCACATTTTCTTAGTTCAGTGAGAAGAAATATTTGTACCAATATTAATTAGAAAATTTATCGTGTCTTCACCTTGTACTCTGAACAACTACTATGAAGACAACAATATGAACTATATTAATTTGAAACTGTCTCATTGTTATTTATTGTTTAAATTAATAGAAAATGACTGGGAGGACTGGGAGCTCCTCTGAGGAAATGGAATGCTCCATCCTTCCTCATTTTCATTTATATCCTTTAAGTGATGAGTCAGTGGAGGGATCCAACATAGATTCAGATCAGAGGAGAGAGAGAGAGAGAGAGAGAGAGAGAGAGAGAGAGAGAGAGAGAGAGAGAGAGAAAGAGAGAGAGAGAGAATATATGCTCTTTTTCTGTTTCTTTAGAGTACTTTAATTAAAATTAAATCATATTTTATTATTACTTTAAGCCATTTTAAAGCTTTTTAAATTCGTTTTTAGATATAAATGATACAACACACATGTATCAGTAAAACTCATTTTTTAAAATTTCCTACAACACTTTGTGAACCTAAATCTCAAGTTCAATAAATCTATGCCTGTGCTCCAAGTTGACACCCTCAAGCCAAAATATGTTATTGGCCACTACACTATATAGATTGTCCTATTTTTTATTTGATACAAAACTTTTATGATCAAATTGTATTTGTTATTTCTGACTTTTCCTAAATCTGTTCCTAGGAACTCTCTTTTTCTCTGAAATTCTTCAATACAAAATCAATAGTCAACAAACATGGCTTCTTCAACAATCTTAACAGAAGATATCTCTTTATTTCTAGGTGTCAACTGAACCTAAACTTACTTACTCTGCTACTACCCTTAAGCTCTTTTCAGTGGAAGCTATGTATTCTCATAATTTCTAAAGATATTTCTACTCTCCTCTCAATGTCCAGTGACCTTTCAACCTTATTGTTCTTGCACAGGACAATTGATATTACCATTAGACATTTGAAAGTTTTATTTTCTAATCATTTTTTTTTTTTTTGTCTTTTTGAGACAGGGTCTCACTATGCAGTTGAGGCTGGTCCTGAGCTCACTTCGTAGCCCAGGCTGGTCTCGAACTTACACCAATCCTCCTGCCTCAGCCTCCAGAGTGCTGGGATTACAGGCGTGAGCCACCACGCCCGGCTTTCTAATCATTTTAATTTTCATCATGAGTGGCATTTCTTGGATAGCATTCATATTTATATAAAACATTGGTTCACATGTTATAGTCTTCATTTCTATTTTATGTAACATTAAAATAATACCCATGTAATGCTGCTTACATCTGCCTCTCTTCTTTTACTTAAACAGATAACTATTCTCTATGTTAGAAAAGATTAAAATGTGTCACGTGACATGTTATTGCCCAACAGGAGACATAACTAATTAGATTAGAATTTTAATTTCAATTCTTCATTAAAGATTATCTGAAAACCTGAGAGTAGATACTCAGAGTTATCTTAAAATTATTCTCTGTTCTTATTGGAGATTTGGACTGTTTCTATTCCAAGTATGATGAACATGTTATAAGCATATAAAACAATTGTGATGATAATTATTCTACCATGCTGTAGAGAGAGCCTATAAAAACACTAAACAAAGGAGGTAGATCTCAGGAATATAAACAGAAAAAAAACACACTAAAACCACTATCACGCACTGCCTGTGATGCCAATACTTTCAGAGTAAGATAATTATTTTTAGCTTCCAATAAATTCTGTTCTTGGATATTATTTTAGACAGAAATGTTCTCTGTTACAACATCATCTTCTTAAAACTTACATACAATAGAATGGGTAAATCTTTTTGATACAGCTCAACAACTGCTGTATATGTAACACCACTTAGAGCAGTATATTTTACATCACCTGTAGTCAAACATTATTTTCCCCAACAGAGACCCACTATCTTTTTAATTTTTTAAATTGTGAGGAAAATAAAGTAAATTTTGATAATGAAATAAAAGAGTAATAGCAATTATTATACCATGCATGTATCACTATCTTTAATGTAGTTACTCAGACTATGTTATGCTTTAATCAACTAGATATTCTTGAAAATACAGGTGTTTCATTAGATTTGAAACTTTCATGTTTTGAGGCTTATTGAAGTTGTTAAATATAACAGCAGTCTGCCTTTTTACTGTATCTATTTTTAAATTTTGCTATTTTCTATTTGTTTGTTTGAGGCAGGTTTTCGTTATGTAGTATAAGCTAGCCTTGAACTCCATAAAAGACCCATGCCGACCTGTTTGAGTCCACCTGCCTCTCCCTTTCAAATACTTGGATCTTGGGTATGTGCCATGTTTAGCTTGTTCCCTTTGAGTGGTGAGCTGTATTCCATTACATGAATATACCACAAGTGTTTTATCATATCTATTGGTAATCATTTGACTAAGATTTGTACAGCTACTAGGAACAATAGTGTATGTATTTCTTATACACAGATACATTTTATGTTTATAAATATATCTGTAGCCATGATGATGCTATGACTTGTATCGAGTCATCAGCCCAAAATCTCATCCACTTAGACTTTTTAGAGATGGCTGGATTTGGAGCATGTGATACTGGAATGACACTGTGTGGTACCAAATTAGTATCCTGACTGGAATTAACACAGTTCTTGGTGGACATAATGGAAGCACCAACCTAGATGTGACTGTAAACGATCAATAGAATTATATCCTAAGTCAAATACGAAAGGAGAGGGGGAAAGTAGGCTTGCTGCTGCCTCTTCCTGCCACCTTATGCCTGCCATGGCTTGACCTGTTTTCTTCTGTGCTGCTCCTCTCTCATGATACTTTGACTTGGAGCCAGTGAACTAAAACTGAGACCTCTGAAAACTATAAGCAAAAATAAACTTTTTCCCCTTCAACTTCAAGCAATGGGTATTTTGCCCCAGAAAAAGAATAAACTAAGTAAGAGAGATGAGAATATATTTAAGGATATCAGAAGCTCACTAAATAATTTCTAAGATGTTCTGGCTGCCATTTTGCTATTGATTTTAACAATTATTGATTTTAGTGCTATATTAGGAATTGTAAATATCAAAGCTTTTAATAGGTGGAGCTGCAAAATGGTATAGAACACTAGTGATTCCTTCCTTCTTGGGTAACTGGCCAGTGACCATGGATTAGATTAGAAAACTTGCTTGTAAAGCTGACTTGGTGTATCTTGAGATTAAGGTTGTAAGTCTGCAGGAGTATGGGCTCTAAAAAGCTTCAAGGTAAATGGTAGAGTATTGGAATATGTTTACTGTACCTTGGATGTTCAGAGACGTGCAACAAGAAAAAAGAACTTTTAACCTACGTTAGTATCTGAAATCAAGACATAAAGCTCTTTCATCTTTAAAATGGCACTCTGGTCTCCAAGGAAACATAGTCCTATTGGCTTATAGGCAGTTAAGATTTCTTGCTCCAGAATCATTGAAATTCAACTGTTACCTCAAATAACATAGAATAAGAAAGCAAAGTGGAAAAATGCAATAACAAGAAGGGGGAATATAATAAATAAAAACTGAGTTTCTGTTTTTTTTAAAAAAAAAACTTCCTGATTTTAAAAGCCATCTTGCCAAAAATGGATCATTCTTTATCTTTACATTAATACTTAAGTAAATACTGATGATAACTACTATGTGCCTAAACATTGATTAATACCAGAAAATGAAATACAGTGATTCTTGGATTTAGTTTCTGATTATCCAATGAATATGCAAGAAGAGATATAGAGGCAAAGAAATTTCTTGTCTGAATATTACTATAAGTTAGGCTACAGCACAGACACAAAACAAGTGCCATACCTGTTGGCTGGGGATTGAGCCAATATTTCTGTTGACAGGAAGTTCTGTGAAAACTGTTTAAAACTGAGGAAAAAAATTATGTTACTTTTTGTTTGTTTAACCTAAAATTTAATAAATGTATTTCTAATATTTTCAAAATATATACATGTTTAATTGAAATGCTTTTATCAGAAGACTAAATCTTGCTGCAATATTGAGTAATGTCATCAGACTTTAGATGTTTCTTAATGTTACTGTGAAAAATCATGTAACTGAATTATTGAAAATAAGGTTAAAATTATTTCATCAATAAACTGTTGTCATATTATTCTTAAGCAACCAGGTACCTATCTAATGCAGTGCTTGTGCATAATAACACCTTGAACATATCATTACTGAATAAAATTGGATAAATGGACTAAGGTTAATACAAGTTAAAATACAATGTTATCATCCATGACACAGAATTAAAGCTCATATCAATAGTGACTGTTAGGAAATAAGGTTAGAGTTAAAAATTAGGCAGAAAGGAAGCAAGGAAAATAATAATTTTATTCATTTTTATTTATTAAAATATGTTTGTAGTATACGTTACAATCTTTGTTGGGTCTTATGTTACTATTGACAGAGTATCAGGAGATGGGAGTCTCTCTCTAGATGTATTTTTTAGGTTTTTCTATCCTGAAAGAAACCACACCTTGCGGTCTTGAAAGGGCAGGTCACTGATCACCTGACTGCTTGCATAGGTCTGGGACCTTAGGGGTGCTTAGAAGCACGACCCAGTATAGACCTAGTAGGCAAAAATCCATTGTTGTTTTTTTTTCTCTTTGCCCTAATTCGAGAATTGCTCCCCAACTTTGCTTGAAAATGTCTTCCTAGTAAGAAAGTGGTACAACGTGGAACAACTGAAAGCTCATGGTGGAGATGTTTGTGCTTAAGATATCTTGCAGGGCTGGAGCAAGGTGCTCAAAAGACTGAATATATTTGGATCACATTTAATGTAGGACACAGAAATTTGTAAGATTGGCATAATGTGGATGACCAGAGAGCAAATGTGGAAGAGTGCAATAGATCATTCCAGAAGGGCTAAGGATCAGAGATGGAAGAGCAAGCCGTGTGTGCCAGGAAGTCAAAGAGTTGGTGGTAGAAGCTGAACAATCTGCACCAGCAGGCCAGATAGGCAATGCTGGGAGCTGAAGAATCTGTACTTAGGAGTTAGGAGTTGACACCTAAAGCAAAGGTGTACACAGAGTTCCTCTGAATAGAACAGCAGCCACCTAGGGTGAAAGCGAGGATCGGTGCTTCTTCAAAGAAAAGAGCTGAAGCACCTCCAAAGAAAGTCAGTTTCAACTACAGTGCTCCTGAAAGCAGGTCTTCTGCATACCCAGAACCTTGCCGACTCAATTCAACTGGGTCTCATTCACTCAAGATGACAGTGAGTTAATTACCTTTGCTCTTTGAATTAATATGTCAAAGCAGGAGTAAAGAAGCTCTCATTAGAGCTCTCACTGACCCCCATTATGGCTCTTCAACCAAAAGCTCTGCTTGCTTTTCCAGGAAAGGAAGATAAAGCAGGAACCTATGGAATTGAAATTGCTTACTCTTGAATCCAAACACACGCAGGGATTTTGGAGAGAATTGGAGATGTCCATGGACAGAAATGTTGAAAGTAGCCCCAGGCATCTGCATTTGTGAGAGCAGGGGATGAACCTTTTGGCTGACCTACACACCTGCTGTGGGAGAGAACAGTCAATCTCCAGTGTGGTGCAGTGCATCAGATGCACTTGCCTTCTGACAAATGGAGCAGGGCTCACATGGTGTCCCTGGTTTTTAATTTTGGTGCATGACTTCATTAGCCCTGGGCTTTCCATTGGATGACTTGACTGTGCTTAAAACATTGCCAGTTGCAATTACCAGGACTTCGGCCAACCTTTCCTCTCGGAGCTTCTGCTTTCGCCCTCATGTAGACCTAAGTGTTGAGAACAGAAAAGTCTGGTGCGACAATGTGGTCAGAGGATCTGAAGGTGCCTTCGGCAACCCTTGCATGGTCTACTCAAAATATTTGGTATCTTTGTTTGCTGACAAATGGTGGAAACTAGTGGCAGAGATCCACTTGCCACTGAGAGACAAGTAGGTGTTTGCAAACAGAATGATCAAAGATGTCATTTTTTCTTTCATAGACTCACTTAAGCACTGTGGCTCTGAGGCCTTACAGAGATAAAGAACCATAAAACCTTGAATATAAGAGATTTTCCTACTTGTTTGCTTACATTTGTCAAAGAAAAGCTCTGAAGAATGTAGACTGTCACTCTGGCTCTCACCATTTCCTAGACAGTGAAGGCTTGTTCAGAGTGACAGAGCTTGCACTAGTATAGAGCAAAGGGTCGTGAATGCTCAATTAGCTGTGCTTAAGAATTGAAAATGTTTTCGTAAGCCTCTGACATGTTCCATTGGGTATTTCAGAGCATGAGTGATTGTGTGATTGACAGGACACTGAGCTATGTCAGCAATGACTATTGTGCATGTTCTTTCCCATAATTCACTCTTTAATAATTGAATATATGAGGCAGAGTCCACACATATCAACCTTTAACAGCTCCAAAGGAAGAAATGTCGTGGTAGGTCATGATGGCCAGTCTGTAACACATGCTTTCCAGTTGGAGACTTGGGGATGTTTTAGAATTCCTCATTATTCCTGTCCTTAAAACAAAGGTCAGGAAAGTTGGCCCTGGTGCACTGGAAAAGATCATGAGAGTTGAAAGGTGTGGTCCTCTAGCCCTTAATTTTTCTATGTGTATTACATGTACACAATGCCTCTTAAACATTTTAATCCTATTTCCATCCCTCTTTCCTCCCTCTCAGTCCTCCTCCCCTTTGAGAAATAGCCACCTAACCTACTTCCTATTATCTGTCATTTATTTTACTTTTTATTTATGCTCCAGGTTTCTCCTACAAGAGAAACCATATTATATTTAACCTTGTGTGTCTGATTTATTTCACTTAACATTATGTTCTCAGGACACATCTATTTTTCCACAAAGACTCGAGTTGATCTTTCTTTAAGACAAAGTAGTATGTCATTCTGTGTAAATATCACATTTTATTTACCCATTCATCTGTTGCTGGATATTTGGGTTGCTTCCAATACTTAGCTCTTACGAATTCTGCTGCCAGGAAGAATAGGTATACATACATCACTATGTTATGATGTATTTACATTTTTGGAGAAGTCACATATAAGGAGTACAGCTCAATTGCATTGAATTTCTATATTCCAATTTTAAGGAACCACTACAATGATTTCCATCATGGTTTTAGCAGTTAATTTTCTCACCAACCACGTGTATAGAAGGGGCCCTCTCTATTCTGTTCCTTCAAATAATAATAAATGCTGGGTAAGCACAATTCTATTTTTTTTTTCAAGTTTCAGTTTTTAGCACAATTTTAAAAACAAAGCTTGCAGCTTCCGAATATGAGCCTACTTTATTTATTTAATGTCTTTTTTTTTCTCCCAGAACACAATAAACCTGGAAACTCCCTTTCACCAGCAAAAGAGCTTAATTCTGTCCATTTCATTTTTCACCTGTGATTATATCACATTTTTACCTGCACAATAGACATTCACCCACAAAGAGATCCTTATTTTACTGTGGTTTGATGATCTTGTCCCACTAACCATATCATGACCAATATCACAGATTAACAAATTGCATGAAACACATACAGAATACTATTTCCAAAGTGTAGCGCATCTCATTTCTCTGAGTGACTGAATTCTGCTACTGACTGTACAGGAATCTACAAATAAATGCTTCCCATTTCTTTTATTGACAAACTCTGACTTTTTCCCTCAAGACTAGAGTCAGTAAACATTAAAATACTTCACATTTAGGGTAGGCTTTAGTATTCATCTCAGCTATCAGAATGTTTCAAATCCACCCCAGTTACACTAACTTTAAATTTCTCTTTGCTTCAGTTAAGTAAATTTAATGAGAACACTCATACTTATAATTACAATAAGCCCTTGACTTTCAAAGCAGTTTTCTTTCAACAGAATGGAAATAGTTGACTATGTTAGTAAGCCCAACAAAATGAGTCTTATAAAACTTTGGCACAAATATCCGAATTAAAGCATGTGCTTGTATGCACGTACACACACACACATGCACACACACAAATACATGAAAATCCACACTGTATTTTACTATTGTGTAATACCACATTGCACAGCAAGCACCCAGCAGCACAACTGTGACAATGTCTGGAAGACATATGACTTACTTCCAAGATTTGTTTGCATCTATACATGATAATGCATAGCCTGTTCATCGCTGTGAAAGTTCTGAAGTCAAATGCTCGTAAATCAGCCGAATGCATAAGACATATGTCCTAATGAGATAGGAATTTAAGCTTTTGCTAAAGCTGGGAAAGGAGAAGTGAGAAGATCTTGCAATGCATGCAGAACAGTTTCCAAAGCCCTGCACATAGATTCCTCATGAAAACTTGTGTAGGTTTTTGATAGGGCAGCTTAGGTCAAACCCTGACATCAGCATGAGTGAGTAGTATAGAAAGCCTATCTGCACTGAAGTTTTTGCACTATATTCTGTCATTTGTGGTGACCCACCCTCGTGCTGTTGGTTATACTTATTTTCCTACTTTTACTTAACCAAACTTGCTCTGCTGATGTTGTTTCCTTTCTTACCTTTAATAACACTCTACTGGTTTTCAGTTGTCTTGAATAATTATTTGCTTAAGAAACCTAGAAATGAACTCTAAAAGAAGACTATAATGTCCCCAAACTGTGTAACACTAATATTTAAAACAATATAACATTAAGCTATGTTTGTTAATAAATGACAGGACTGTGCAACTGGTATTTGTAATACTGAGAAATATTTTTGCCTGTCTTGATTATAGAGCTAAAACTATTAAGAATGTTCTAGTTCATTACTGGGAGTTGAAGTTATTCAATATCTGAAATTTTACAATCAGTAAGGGGCTTTAGGATCGCTACTCCACTCTTTAGCCTCTGCATTCTGTACTAAGTGTCTAGTCAGTGATAAAAAATAACTAAGAAGCAAAGATCTTTGGTCTTAAGTTTTGCAGAACTGAAAAGTCAACTCCTGATGAGACACCGAGATCTGGTGCCAGCTGACATACCTGCTGTGGAAAGTTGGCCACCAGGCTGGGACGACTCAGGATACCCGTATAAATCACCTCACATCAGCTTTTCTGCAAGATGAACCATGGGCTAGTGTCCCCCACTCTTCTTGTTGATGTGAGCTTTATGTGTAAGATTGCTTTCTTCACCTCTTCCTCTTTACTGCTCTGTCCGAGGGAAAACAGCTGGATTTTGCATCAATGATAGGATTTCTACTAAGAACATCTACTAACATCTACTAAGTTGTAGTTAAGGTTGTTAGTCAATATTCCACAATGCACAAGGCCACTTCCCACAGGAGTATTCAGACTTAAATATTAAGGTTGAGAATCTCTCTACTAAACCCATTATACAATATTGAAGTATGCAGTTTTATGAACATACTCTGTATTATAATACCTACTGCACAGAAATTACTACTGTCTTTTTGGGCATAAAATCATTTGTCAAACTTTCCTTATGTAAAGCATTTTAACTGTCTCATATTATGTGTGAAGTTGCAGCTCACTTCGGAGACTATTCTCTGCTGTTAGTTATTTTTCTTTGACTACCTCAGGTTTTCATCATTTGCACATGTAATAACAGAATCAAAGGTTTGACAATTATTTGTCATGGAGAGATGCTTCTAATTCCAGGTAGCAACTCAGAAATGGTTCTATGTGCTATCTTTCTCTTGTATCGATACATTTTTTCTTGGATCATTACTTGCTGAAACCAAAAGACATTCTGGCTTTTTCAAGCATCCCTAATGAAGACAATTAAAATAGCTGATATATATTATATGGACAGGATCTCTTTTTAATTGTTTACTGTTTGCTTTCATAGTGATCACTTATATTAAATGAGCCTTGAAGTTAAAGAGCAGTTTGATGATGTTCTGTTTTTAATTTATCATTTCAGGTGATACTGACTGCTATTAAGAGTTCAATGCAGAAGCTGGAAGGCTGATTATATCCAATAAGCATTTTACAGAGAAGAAATATCTCAGCAATTCTAGAGAAAAAAAAAAAAAAAAAAAAGAAAGCTCTGAGCTAAAAGGGTTTCCCACTATTACAAGAAATTTGTAATAAATAAAAATAAATAAATAAATAAAGTTTAAAAAAGAAAAGAAATTTGTACCTATTCTAAGACAAATATAAAATTTCCATTATAAAATGAATTTATTCTTATGTATGAAGATTGTATGTTACAAAAATAAAGTACCATGCTGAATTGCCAGTGTGGATTAATTGTTTATCTTCAATCAGCTGAGTAGAAAAAATAAATAATAGCACATACAGTATCCTAAGTGGTAAGTGGTACTGTCATCATTATTGTCACATGTATATATATATGTATGTATATATATATATTATAGTATTATTATATTATATTATATTATATTATATATTTTGTTTGCAGATAGTTTTTTTCATTTTTATTTTTACTTGAAGAGATCATATGAAAGTCTCTTATTTTGAAGAACTGGCCCAAGAACAACATGCTGAGACTGTCACAGCCCTCATCATTCGTGCCCCAATTCATCAGGCACTGATTTAATACTGTTATAAGCATGAGTGTGATGGGGTCAGGTCTAGCTCTAGGGCCATTTTTCAGGGTTTCTGAGTTGTTTTGAACTCTTAAAACCAAGAATGTAAGAAAAAACTCATGAAAATGAAAATTTAAAAAAAAGGACTGAAGTTACCACTTGGCAAAACTTGGAGGATACTAGGCACTAGTCTTCTCTTAAATACTTGCAATGAATTTATAGACATGGCAGAAGATTTAAGCAAGCTTTAGTACAAGGGCAGTAGGTTCTCAGTCTTTGCTGTGAGGCCTGGAGGGATGGCAGTTTACATTTGCAGCATGAGGCAACTTGGAAAATAGATTGTCTTCAATAAAACCTTACTTCTTGGAAACATTTTGCTCTTTCCGTTATAATGTCAAATAAACCAGTGCAAGGATTTCAGTCTGCTCTTTCTCTGATCTTAAGATGATTTTTTACACAAAAAATCATATAGATTACATGAATGTGCAAAAAAATGCCCAAATACAAATTATTGTAGATTTCTGAACACAACAAAATTGAATTTTATGAGGTTGAATGATAGAAAAATCAATGTAGAAACATCAGTTACATTTGTAGACACTGACAGTGAACAACCTAAAAATGAAAACAATAAAATAATCCCATTCACAATAGAATCAAAAAATGAAAATACTTGGTAGTATAATTTTAACCTAAAGAGATGAAACTTATATTGTGCACTCTCTATAATATTTTGAACTAATTTAAGTCGACCTAAATAAATAGAAAAGTTATTTGAATTCATGTAGTGGAACACTGAATTTGACTGTGACAATATTTCCAAAATTGGCTTACAGAATCAATATGTGTCCTATGTGGCCTTTAATAGAACCTAGTAACCTGATTCTAAAATACATGTAAAGCCAGGCGTGGTGGTGCACGCCTATAATCCCAGCACTCAGGAGGCTGAGGCAGGAGGATCAGTGCGAGTTCGAGACCAGCCTGGGCTACCAAAGTGAGCTCAAGGCCAGCCTCAACTGCATAGTGAGACCCTGTCTGAAAAAAGACAAAAAAGAAAGAAAGAAAGATAGAAAGAAATAAAATAAAATACATGTAAAATTATAATGAATGTTGGGAGATCAAAAATAGTTTGAAAAAGGAAAAAGAATATCACTAAAACTTCCTTAATTCAGAGTTTCCTAAACATGATTATAATCCAGATGGGATAGTATTCGTGTTAAAATTCTGTAACCAGAATGATAAAATGAGGTTCGTTTTTCTTTAGAGATAAATGTCTTCCCTAAACTTCCTCAGGCCTAGGCAATGCTGTTTTTTGTTTGTTTGTTTTGTTTTGTTTTTTTGTTTTTCGGTTTTTTCTCAGCTCAGATCAAGTGACAGACTCTGCAGACACTGGGTCTAGGAGGTCCAGGCCCACTTCCATAGGAAAAGAAAATTTCTAATGTGGCTAGGAAGGTGAAAAAGAGCCTGGAGACAAATAGAGAGTCATCCGCCCCTTCTGTTTCTTGCTTTAAGAGACCCTTATACACATAAACACAATGAAATGGTGATTTGATGCAAACGAAATAGGAAAGCTCTCAACATCAAGAATGATGAGATGGCCGGGTCTCAGTTGCCTTCAGTTACCATCTCCCAATGTGTTATATCCTGAGAAGTAGCAAAGAGGGCTGAAGGGGTAATTCAGCTCTGTAATTACCTAAGTGGGAAGCTCAAGCTCCGGAGTTCAATCCCTGGTACAGCATGCCATACAGGCTCTGGAACTAGGAGTGTTGGCACATGCCTCTAACACCAGCCCTAAGAAAGGAGAGTCATTATGAGTGCAAAATGTGTAGTGACCCCTGGATCAAAATGAATGAATGAATGAATGAATGAGTAAATAAATAAATAAATAAATAAATGCAAACATTTCAGAGAAAGACAACAAAGTGTGACAGCAACAGACAGTCCTAGGATTGCTTGGTTCCTTCTGGACACTACCCTCCTGGTGCTATTCTGCATCCTCTTTCTGTTTATCTAAGCTGAGAAGAGGAGGGTGATGGTTACGCCTTTAATATAAAGTGGTATGGAGAAGCTGCCCTCTTGACATCGTCATCTACATATACTGCACCTGGAATAAAGAGAGGTGTGACTGATATCTATCTTGTAGAGAAAGTATGGAGAAGCTCCTAGTCTCTAGAGGAAAGAGAAATATAATTTTAGGAATTCCATTTCACTGCTAAGATGTACTGGTGTAGTTGTAAAAACTGGAAGGATATAAGAACTGTCTAGGAATAATTGTACTTATTATAGCCAATTGATATTAACAAGTGTATCCAGATCATCCAGCATGGAAAGAGCAGTCTTTCCCATACATGTTTTGTGATGACTGAATCGTCATGTGAAAAAGAAGTTAGACTTTTACCATATATCAAATAGAAAGATGAACTAAAAGATTTAAACATTAGAACTGAAACTATTAACATAATAGAAGAAAAATTACAGAGCCAGGGAGGTAGCTCAACAGTCTAATTGCCTGTCTGGCTAGCCCAAGGACCTGTGTTTGACACCCAGTACCACATGCCTTGTGGACTCCACCCTGGGAGTGCCAAGCTACCACCAAAACCAAGCATGGTGGCACATGCCTATAATACATGTGCTGGGAAGGCTGAGCCAGGAGGATCATTATGAGCTGGAGCTGCATAGGCAGACTGTACCAAATAAATAATTTTTTAAAAGAAAAAAATACAGCACATCTGTGAAACATTGGATTTGGTAAATAACTCTTTGTTTCTTTTCTTTTCTTTCTTTCT
>PVJA010001396.1:107577-128439 GCA_004027025.1 Myocastor coypus | reverse complement strand
CCGAGTTCAGCAGTGTGGGCCTGAGAGGAGGGCTGGAGGTGGGAGGTTGGGCCTTGTGAGCTGAGGCGTACTAACAGGCCGAGCAGGACTCAGACTGAGGCTCAGACCAACAGGGAGGATCCTTGTGGCACAGAGGATGGAGCAGGTAACTTAGGTGAATTAGTGGGACTGGAAAACTCCAGGTACGTGAAGGGCACATGCCCAGACACTATTCAGGTGAGCAAGTTTAATACAAACTCACAATTTGTGACCTGCTTTGCTATGTAGCTATAGTGTTTGCTCCGATAGTCTAAAATTATAAATTGGTTCATTTCCATTTTTCACTTGCTGTTATCAGTAGTGGTAATTGTACTTTTGTGAGCATGATACCATACCTGCTTTAGTTACATTCTTTCTTGGGTAATAATACTGGGAGGCAGTCAATAAAGCTCTGTATCAAAGTATGGAGGACAGTAACAAATGGAATCCCATTCTGAATAAATAGAGAAGGCAAAATCTTTTTTTGTTGTTTTTGTTTTTGTTTTTGTTTTGTCTTTTTGAGACAGGGTCTCGCTATGCAGCTCATGCTGGCCTTGAGCTCATTTTTGTAGCCCAGGCTGGTCTCGAACTCTCACTGATCCTCCTGCCTCAGCCTCCCAAGTGCTGGAATTACAGGCATGCGCCACCATGCCTGGCTTAGAAGGCAAAATCTTGAAATACACATAAAATAATAATCTCTGATAGAGAAGCAAGACCTATAGAACAGACTCTTTACAGAGAGCTTCTGATTGCAGTGACACAGCTACTAACTATCACACTTTCACAAAAAGACATCACAGGAATCAAAATAAAAAGTTCTCTTTCAAATAGAAAGTGACAAAACAAATGATCCCACCCGGAACAAATCCAGGAGACATGAGCATAAAGGAAATTAGAATCACACACCTGAAGTCTCTGACAATATAGCAACTGAAGAAAAGAAACATTTCCAAAAAGGTATGGAGGAAATCAGACAGCAATCATCTCCTAGGTAAAAAAAAGAAACGATAACTATAATGAATGAAATATTAACCTAAAAATACTAAAAAAACCCCACATTCATAAAAGTAGAGGAAAATAGACAAATGATGAAAACCTTCAATGAGCAATACAGGAAAGGTATACAATGCATGAAACAAATTCAAAGAGCTATGCAGAAAATTAAGAACCCCATTAAAAGTTGGTGAAACCATTTGAATGAAAATCAAGATAGACTTTCAGACCTTGAAGACATCATTGCAGCTAGTGACCAAGAAAGGAAAAAATCTCTTAAAAACAATAAGGAATCAGGAAATAAGAATTCAACACTTTCAACACGATGGAGCGATGAACAGTATAAGACTAACATGCATCAGTGAGAAAGAAGGAGCCAACACAAATGACAGAATAGCAGCATGACAGAAAAGTTCCCAAATATGGGGAAAAATCTGACACTCAGATAAGTAATGCATAGTCATGCCTGTAATCCCAGCACTTGGGAGGCTGGCGCAGGAGGATCAATGTGAGTTCGAGACCAGCCTGGGCTACAAAAGTAAGCTCAAGGCCAGCCTGAATTGCATAGTGAGACCCTGTCTCAAAAAGACAAAAAACAAACAAACAAAACAACAAAAAAGCGATAAGTAATGCATAGAGAAATCTAAATAATAAGCAAAATAAAGCTATACCCAGATATATAATAATCAAAATCTCAGAAATTCAGTACAAGAATAACATACGAAAGCCATCAGAGGAAAGAAAGAGATCACATTTAAAGCAAAACTCATCAGAATAACAGCAGATTTTATTTTATTATTTATTTATTTATTTTGCGGGACTGGGGTTTGAACTCATGACCTTGCACTTGCCAGGTAGGCATTTGTGCCACAGAGCTATCTCCCCAGCCCCTCTTATTTATTTACTTTTTAAAAAATAATTTTTTTTTTTTTTTTTTCTTGTTTCAGAACCTTTGTTTGTTTATTCACTCATTTTTATGGCCGGCTCAGCCTGTCCCGAGGGCAGGGCTGGCGCAGCATGTGGTGCTGGGGATCGAACTGCGGTCCTTGAAGCCGCCCAAGCTTTCCCAAGCAATCGATTTGGACCACTGAGCCATCCCGCCGGGCCCAACAGCAGATTTTAAACACCAACCATCAAATCAAGAAGAGCATGGAGCAAAATATTTCAAGTACTGTAAGAAAACAAATTCAATGCAGGTTGATATATTTGCAAAACTTTCAAAATTAATGAAGAAGTAAAATAGTTCCATGACAAAGAACAACTAAAGAAATTCATGACAACAAAGTGAACTCTACACAGAGCACTAAAAGATATTCTAGAAAGCGATCGAAATAACCACAGTTCCAAGAAGAAGGGAAAGAACTGACCAGACTGGATAAATAATTAAAAACAAGGAAAGTAGGGAACTAATGGCAGGAAAATAATGTGACAAACATAAGCCAGTGCATATCAATTATAACTACTATTGTAAATGGACTTAATTCAACAATTAAAATAAATAGATTGGATCTAGAAGCAAAATCCAGGTCTCGGACATAGTTCAGTGATCTAGGAGCCTGCTGGTAAGTTCAAGGACCTAGGTTTTATTCCTGGTACCTCATGCCAAGCCAGCTCTAGAAACCCAGGTATACCATGATGGCCACCAAAAACCAGGCATGGTGGTACATGCCTTTGATCCCAGCACTGGGGAGGTTAAGTCAGAAGAATCACTAAGAGAAAGAGTTGTATAGTGCGACCCTGTACCAAATAAATAAAGAAATAAAAGACATTAAAAAATTCCAACAATATGCTGTATACAAAAGACACATTTAACCCATAATGAAATTCATAGGCTGATAGTCAAAGGATAAAAATAATACTATAATCTCCTGGAGCTCAGAAAAAAGCAGGAGTAGCTATTCTATCACATGAGATAAAAAGGTCACTAATGCAAACAACTGAGTCAAACACAGCAATGTGCAATACAAAAATCATGGTTGAATATCTTTCATCCTCTTTGTCTAAATGTGTACTGTCTCTAACGTTTTATCAATTATTATCATACTCCCTTTAAAATAAACTTTAAAAAGATTCAAAAATTTAAGGTTTTTGAAATCAAGTGTTAATGTTCAATTATTTGCTCAATCATGTATTCCTATATCCATTAATCTGAGTAGCCGATTTTATAATAAAAATACATAAAATGACGATCATTGATAGTTTTTATTGTTTTGAAATTCTGTACCATATATATTGTTGTTTGTTACTCTGTTTCCGTTTTAGTTTTTGATATGTGATTTTGTTTTTGTTTTTCATTTTACTCTTCAAAACAGAAAAAATTTTAAATAAGAGAAAATTAAAAGAAGGTCACCACGTACTGGTTAGGGGCAAACTTCAAGAGGAAGAGATTATAGTCATAAATACGTATGCACCAAATACGAAACACCCAACTATATAAGATAAATACTAAAGGACATGAAAAATCTAATAACCAATAACACAATATTAACAGGGTATCTTAACATGCCTTTCTCTCAAAAAGATAAGTCAAGTAGTCAAAAAATTAGAAAGGAGGTGACAGAGCGGAATCAAGCCCTTGAACAAATGGACTTGGTGGACATGGACAGAGTGCTCCCCCTGGCGACAACGGAGCACACGTGCTTTCCAGCTGCACGTGGAACATTCTGCAAACAGACCACACTCTAATCCATAGATCCTGCCTCCAGTTGTGCGGATTATTCCTGCTGCACATCCCTCTCTCTGCGTAGTGCAGAGGTGATTTCGGTCCTCTTACCTAGCCCAGCTCAGAGCCCTCACACACTTTTGCCTTTTTTCACATGGCTCATCTTCAAGTCACGCCCCTCTTCATGAATTAAGAAGATCTGTGTTCCAGTTCACAATCTAGCTGAACTTGGGACCCTTTGGTTCCCCACAGCTACAAATGCGCCTTAACGTCTTTATTCTCACCATGGATCGCATTGGAAATGGTATATTGGAATTAACTCGCTAGAGTTTCAATAACTTTTCATGGAATTACAAATACTAACTTCCTGGACCATGACAAAGACTGGGAAGGGCTCTCTATAGTAGTGATGTAAAGATGTATAATTTTCCGTATTGATTTTTACCAATAGGCAAGCATTTTACAAATGGTTTATGAGCTGTGAACATATTTCTCATTAGTATCATTCACTCAGGAATAAAATGATTAAAAATTTACCCTAAAATTTTCTCCCAAGTCACTTGGAAAAGTTGTTGTTATTATTCTCATAATTAGTTTTTATTACTTGTACCATTTTCCAGTGTAGTCCAGTACAGCTCATACAATTTTATCCTTAATATATATTTAATTTTCTCGTTGTAAACCAATGAGGAAGATATAGCCTATTAATATTCTAAGTGAAAGCACATTTACTTTTTGAACATATTTGTTTTTTTCCTTAGCATATGGATAGGAAATTGTCCATAAAATAGATTTCCATGACCACAATTTTATCATTTAATACATCTAAATAGTTCAGTTAACTCTTTCAGGTCTGTGTAGGCTACAACCAAGAAAAGACTGACACAATGGGAAAGAAAGTACATAACCCTCATAGCAACTGGCCGTGGAAGACTAGAAAGCAGAAGAGAGGTTTGACCCTGCATCTTGGGAAGGGCAAATGAAGTCATTGATCTAAAGAATATCGGTAGCAAAAGTAAGTTTTCAACATCTCAGTTTTACGATACTTTGCAGATACTATGAGTGTTGTAACATGCTTAAAATAGCCCATTTGAATTGAATTGTTTATTGATTGCTTTGTAGTGAAGTTGAAATCAATAAGCAATAAAAATGAAGAGATAATTTGGTTCATCTGGAGATAGGAAGTGTTCACCAAGTTTGTTTGTTTGTTTACTTATCTTTTTGAGAAAGGGTCTTGCTATGAAGTTCAGGCTGGCCCTGAGCTCATTTTTGTAGCCCAGGCTGATCTCGAACTCACGTTGATCCTCCTGCCTCAGCTTCCCAAGTGCTGGGATTTCAGGTGTGCACCACCACACCTGGCTATGCCAAGTTTTTATTTTAAAATGAAATTTACTACTTACTAACATATGCCAGGAAAATCCCAATGGAAGAGATTGTACTAACATTAGATACTATTTATTACTTTATTGCTAATAATAAAGAAGAAAATATTAAGTAACATAATACTTTTATAAACTCAAAAACAAAGCTGACCTGAAAAAATCTATAAGGATGGATTCTTTCCTTTTTGGTCTACTTGCAGCCAGGATCCATTCTAACGGGCCCATAATTTTCTGCCTCCACAGGCTCATCATGTGTAAACTGAACTAGGCGAGACTGAACACAGATATAAAAGATGAAGGATTTCTATCAGCGATAATTTTCAATACTAAACTTACAGAAAGGCAATTTGTGAGGTTAAAAAGCAGATAATGATTTGTTTATTGCAGAAAACTTGGTGAGAAGTGACAATTAGGTGTTTCTTATAATAATTGTCTTATAATTTATTACTGTTTGAACATTTGCAAAGTAACTCTAAGTGCTCATTTTACAATTATAGATATTTTTATTTGAGCTTTGAATTTACAAAGTCCCTAAATGTAAATTTGGGGAATTGCTGCACAATTATAAAATAACCCTCTGACAATCCGGTGTGTCCTACAGTCCATGGCTATGGGCATAGACCACAGTCTTGTTTACTCTAAGCTCCTATTCTTCTATCACAAAGCTTGTATGTGAGTACAGGAGCTATGGTAAAATTAATAGGAAGTATATATTTGCATAATGGATTTATTCATTTTTTAAACAATTTTGTTAGCTGTATGCATGGGTTACATAAAGGTATAAAAGCGCATAGAGCCTTCCTATTATCAAGAAAGTTATGATACTAATTAAACTAGATATACTGAAAACGCTATTGTCTTTGGGTATGAGTTCTTGTATGTTGTGGGTGTACATTTTAGAAAATGTACGTGGCATAGCCTGCAACATCAGCACTAGGGAGGCCGAGGTGGGGGGATCGATGTGGGTTCATGGCTGGCCTGAGCTGTGTAAATGAGTTAGGAGAGCTTGCAGCACCAAGTGAGATCCAGTTTCAACAAGGAAGGGAGGGATGGAGGAAGGAAGGAAGGAAGGAAGGAAGGAAGGAAGGAAGGAAGGAAGGAAGGGAGAAAGGAAGGAAGGAAGGAAGAAGGGAACAAAGGAAAAATTGCATAGCATGAAGCCAAAGGAAATGGGAATTTGATTTAATTCATTTATAATTAGTTCAATCATTAAATGAATGCTGTGTGGATGTGTAGCACATGCAAATCTTAAGCTGCGCTCTGTTGGTAGAATATAGATAAATAGACCGCATCTCTTGCCTTGGGGCAGTCACTGTCAGGGTCCAGTGAACAGTGATAAAAACTAAATACACAAAGAGGGGCATTTGTGTGATCGATGCAATACGTTGGGAGTTAAAGCCTGGTAGGCCATCTATCCACAATGGTGAGTTATTGATCTTTACCTTGTCTTATTGCAGGAAGAATATTTTAAAGATGAGACTGACGCATGGAAACAAATCTGAAATCTGAGTTATGGAAAGAAAAAGGAAAAAAATAAATTTTATAAAGGTAGTAAGAAATATCCACCTCTCCCTCCAAAAGATAAACTACAACTCAAGCAATTTGAATTAAAGATAGACAAAGAAACAACTTGGATAGAAAAAAAATGACTAGAACGTCCATTTCTTTTGGGCCAAAAGAAAAGTCCAAATGTATATATTTCAAAAATTCTTAAAACTACTCACAAAGGCTTCGAGAATTAAATACCAGCTCTCAGTGTGAGACAATATCCGTAAATGCACTTTAAACTCTTCAAGAGGCAATGCATGGCACTTATTCTTTGCTATTTTTCAATCTCTTTCTATGTTTTTCTCACTTTGCTGCTTGTTGTCAGATCTTCATGACATTAAAAATGGAAAATGGAATGATATAAAAAGTTTAAAGCACCGTTATTTTTTTCACAGCTTCAGCAGAAGTTTGATGAAAAAAAGAAAAAGAAAACAATTGTATTTTGTCATCCCCTTGACTCGGTTACTCCCAGCTCAGCCATGAATTTGCCCTGTGGCATGAGGTGCCAAAGCACCACAGAGCTCTGCAATAATTTTCTGTCAGATCAGACGATATACTTCTCTTTTCCCAGAGGCCTCAGTGACCTATATTACAAGGGATGGCTTCAGCCTCTAGTCTTTGACTACCCACTGGATTAGAAAACCCATATATTCATTTCACTATTTATCCAAAAATGTGCTCTGAGTTTTGAGAGGCTGGGATTTGTTCAGCAAATTCATTCATCCATCTAGGCTTACTTTTATTCTATTTGGTGCTTAGTGAAAAAAAAGTAACGCCACCTACTGGAAAGATGTGATGTGCATTAGCATTAGGGTATACTCTATTTTTTTTTTTTTTAAATCAGATTTTATTGTTATACTTTCGATATATATAGACATCACATTCATCCTAGACTATTTACTAAAGATCCATTCAAAAAATTGCATAAAAATTTCCAAAGAATCTTTCAATTTTATTCATAAGAGTTGAAAGCATTTCCCTTATATATTTATTAAAAACAGCGAAGGAAAATTATTTTTAGTTTTCATTTAAATATTTAGAAATGAATATTTCTCTTTGTTCATTTTCTTATACATTTGTTGGACTAGATATATCTTTTTCCTTAATAATATAGAAAAGTTATCCACCTCCTTATGTTGTTTATATAAAAAGAGACTAGTGATCTTAACAGCATAATCCCATTTTGTTGTATCAATCATCAGGCTATTAAAGTACATGGAACTCTTATAATCTGTGCTCTAATAATTAAAAGCAGTCAAAATGAAAAGGAGGAAGTTCACACTTGTTAAATATAATCAGTTTCTCATCAACCCAAGGTCACCATTTACAGTTTATATTGTTGGTTTTCAAGCTTTCTATATTGCATTCTTTATATCTCTATTGTTACTTACTCTATGAAACACTGGTTATTCTAAAATAGCATTCCTCAGTCATTCAGCTTTCAGATGTTCCACTATTTATGGGGACCTAGAGACACATAACCTATTTCCACTCAATCTTACCAGCCACATATTAAATATTCAGTAGCCACACATGTGCTAGTTGCCATACTACACCACACAATTGGGTTTAAAGAATGCTTTCAATACTGAAGTAAATTCTACCAAATGGTGCTGGAAGACATGAATACTGAAGTATCTAGCCATTTTTCCTTCTATGTGTAGTTTTATAGGATAATGATATCTTAATGATATCTTAATGATATCTAGATCAATTCCATTACAATAATGAAAATAACTAGAGGAAATCATAAGAGTTATCTTAGGGTTAGGGTTCATCCACAGCTAGCAAGGAAATGTGAGCCACTTTCTATGTATCAAATACTGTTGGGCCAGTGTCATTAGTGCAACAGAGTTAGGATACTATCATATGTTCTATCCATGGAAGAGAGAGAACAAAGAAATAACTACGTAAAAGAAAAGAGCATTTTAGGTGTTGGAGTGGAATGACAGAGACAAAATAGGGCAATATTGTCGTAGCTAGGAGGCTTTGTTTGAAAGGTAGATTTATGAGGAAAAGCTGGGTTATCAGTTGAATGACAATAAAAGGAAAGAACCTGAAACTCTCAGGAAAGAGAATATGAAACAAATAAAACAATAAGCATCAACTCTCCAGACAGAAAAGGCTTGACACACTTACGGTGTGGACTAATGAATAGCGATCAGTCAAAGGCTGAGAAGGAAGGGAGATGAGAATAGAAAACAGAAGCTAATAATTTGAATTTTTTGGCTCTAAGGGAGAAATCATTGAGGAATTTTGCACAGACTAGTAATGTGGTTTAGCACTTACATTTTAATAATCCTGAAAAACAGCTTCACAATGCATTCGCCTATTTGTTAATCAGGACACAATACAGGTGACTCATCACCTGACTTTTGCAAGTGTTATTTATTCAACATCATAATTCATAATTTTTCCACATTTTCAGGAGATGAAGCAAAGCAAGTGACTTGTAGACTCCAGTAATGGACATTGTCTCCCAGGGCACTCAGTGAATGTTTTTGGTCAGGGATCTTGGTGTCCAGAGACAGTAGCCAAAGGGATGGAGCAGTGAATTAAGCAACCTCCTTTAGGGGTGTTTACCTAGTGAGAAGAAGCTATGTGTGCCGGGCTGATTAAGATTGGACAGCAAAGATGCAAAGTACTGCATGTGAGTCTCCCACCTATCAATAAAATGTACTCAGTTGATTCCTTACCCTATTTCACAAATAATGTGAAAACCAATTGTCTTAATTGCCTTCTTCCTTCTTGGGGAAAAAATAGCCAACACTCTCTATTCAAAGAAGGAGAGGTTTACTTTGGCTCACAGTTGGTAGAGGTTCAGTCCATAGTCGACTGGCTCCAAGGGAGAGCGGAATGGCAGAGGCAAATGACAGAGGATAAATAACACGTGGCCTGGCAACAGGAAGCACAACGTCAAGGGGGAATGGAGGCAACAGACCCTTCTGGGTTATGGCCCTTGTGAGCCACCTCCTCTAACCAGGCTTCCCTGACATCCCATTTAGTTCTTAACTCGTGGACAGACCATTCTACTGGCAAATATCTTGACTCAGTGAGCCAATCACCTCAGCTCAGCCCCACATACGAGTGCATGAAGGTTTGGGGGACATCCAGATATAAACCATAACACTAATGTTTGATATCTCCTGTTATTAATATCAATTAGCTACCTGCGTATGACTTCTGATGCCCAGTAATGCAACTCTAATAAGGCAGATGCAAGTTTAAAGCACAGGAGGATAATATTTCTGCCCTTGTCTGCACGGCTTTACCAGACAACGAATGCAGTTGACTTCAAATGTGTCATGTATTATAAATCACTAGGCTATTAAATTTACTGGGTCAGTGTCCTGTTTCCATCTCCACAGCAATTGTGACTTAGATAATGGCCAGAGAATGTGGGCTAATCATCTCTACATGATTGGCTCACAAGTACAGTGACCCTCTTCTTTATGACAGATGTAAAAGGATAGCGCATTTATATGCATGAAAAAGAGAAAAACAGTACAGATATTTAGATAAATACCAACTATTATTGTCTTCATATGTCTTTGTTTAATCAGGGAATGATGAATTACGTAGTAAATTGAAGTTTGCATTTGTAGGTACAAATTATTATGCCAGTTTTGTTACTTATCTAAACTTTTGGATTTTTTTTTTTATTGGTTTCTTATTTTAAGGTAACAGTAAAAGCAAGCAGTATAATTATCATACTTGTCTATAGTTAACTTTTATTTTTTGTATTATGGCTGGCTCAGCTTGCCCTGGGGGTGGGGCTGGTGCAGCACGTGGTTCTGGGAATCATGTGGTCGCCTAAGCTTGCCTAAGCAGGCACTTTAGGCCACTGAGCCATCTTGCCAGGCCTACTTGTCTGTGGTTTATGAAGAGCTTTCTAGTGTGTATTTCTTAGAGGATGGGATTAATACTAAATTGTAGTAATTCAGTAATATTACTGTAGTGCTCCCAAAGGGTCAAGCTACTGTGGAGTTTCATCATTACTGCCTATAAGCTTGAGGACTTTAGATGGTATCTACATGGCTTGGTATATTTTGAACTCATTTGAAATTCTTGTTGATAACTAGTTAGAGTATGAGCTAATTCTGCATTTTATGGACTAATTTAAGTATCAAGAGAATGCAGCTATCATAATTAAGAAGAAATGACATTTAAACCATCATAGACAGGGGTTGGGGAGATAGCTCGGGGCACAAGTGCCTTTCTGGCAAGTGCAAGATCCTGAGTTCGATCCCCAGTTCCAGAAACAAACAAACAAACAAACAAACCCGAAAACGGCAAACCATCATAGACAATATGGCTGCAATAAATTGAATGTGAAACATGTGAATTGAGTGGCCCAGTTATACATATGCTACCTCGCTTTATTTATTATTTCTTCCTTGTTGGAGTGTGAATTTAGCTTCAGGCATGGGGTTGAAGGAGCATAATTACTGAGTTGCCAGTGGCCTCGATTTAGGATTCTCAACCTCCCACAGGTATGTGAGCATTATCAAATAGAGTGTTATTATTAGGGAAGGAGAGATAGTTATCTTTTCTCTTGATTAAAATGTATCTAAGCCAGGCGTGGTGGCTCACGCCTGTAATCCTAGCACTTGGGAGGCTAAGGCAGGAGGATTGGTGTGAGTTCAAGACCAGCCTGGGCTACAAAAGTGAGCGCAGGACCAGCCTCAACTGCATAGTGAGACCCTGTCTCAAAAAGACAAAAAAAAAAAAAAAATGTATCTAAATGGAAAAAGTCTTGCTTCAGAGTCAACCTTGCATTGAGCTGCTCTAATTAAATTCATGTGAATTTCCTGCGTGTCTTAGAAAATTGAAGAGCTGGCAAGATAGCTCAGCAGACTGCTTGCTTAGGTAAGTGCAGGGGCTAAGGTTTGATCCCCGGCACCACGTGCCAAGCTGGCCCCGCCCCTGGGCGTGCTGAGCCATGTTGATGGAGTTCGAGCATCGTGGCATACACTTTGTTATCCCAGCACTGGAGAGGCTGAAAATAGCAGGATCGCTATGAGTCCAACCTGTGTAGTGAGACCGCCCCCCCCACACAAATTAAAATTTCTGCTTCATTATTAGAATCAGAATAAAACTGGAATGCAAAGCAAAATACAGAGCAAGATTAATATGATAGTTTTCCAATTTTCACAGAAGAATCAATCAGAGTAAGTTACTACTATGAATTCTTACTTGTCTACGCTAATTGGATATAGAGAGGAAAGAAGCATTTCCTGCCCTTTCGTTCCCACTGGATTTAAAAACACTGAACAGATGCCGTGATATAAACCTGCGTTTAAGTCCCTTATATTCTTTTTTATAGACACAATTGTGAATTGTGTTCTTCCTACATTTGTAATTAGAGGGCGAGACAGATGGCAAAGGCTCAGTATTAAGAGAGCTCTATTAAAATAACTCATGCGGCCAAGTGATGGCTTGCTTCAAGAGGGGGATTCAATTTCCCTGCGAAATAGAGTCAGGGCGAGCACAAACAGGCTTTAGAGAAGTTTCTATTCTGCAGGAAAACCACCCCAGTGGTTGAACGTTCCACCAAAAAGTTGAAAACTTAAAACGCAAAAATAACTTCCTCTTTCACTCTCAAAACACCTGATAGGAGTGGAGGCTGCCAATTGCCAGGAGCTCCTCAAAGAACAATTTGTGTCGGCCCTAAGCTTGCCTTAAATGTGCTGCAAATGTTGGAATATTTTTCCTCTGAGAAATTTTAGACAGACTTAGGAAAGCTAGTGTACAACAGTTAGGAAGGATTTAAGTTGTCCTTGCATGAGTTAAACTGGTTTAGAACAGGGACACAATCACACGATCCCTGTGAATCATGGCACCCTGGCACTTATTCCACTAGAATATAAACTCAGGTATAGTAAAACCAGGTCAGTTTATTTCTTGATTTGAATTGCACTTGACACTTACCTGATGGGTGACCTTGGAGAAATTACTGAATAATTCTCTTTCAAATGTTTTCTTATGTTCAGTTGGAACAACTAAACACATTCACATCATTGGTTTATAGTGGTCAAAAATGGAATTGACATTTTATTATCTACTAAGTAAAATGTCCCTTGTCCCTGGAATTTTATTTAATATCATTTCAATATCTAATATGAACTTAATATTTTTTACTTTACAAAAATTGCTTAACAAATCATTTGTTTCCATAATGAGGCAAGTGTAATTTTTCTGTTATTACAAAAGGAAAGGGAATGTCCCCCCATTCAAGGCAGATCTCGATACCCCTGCAAATTTCAAGTTCTAAGCTTAATAAATGTCTTTGCCTATTTCTGATGCTGACATTTTTGACAGCTTTCCCATCTTCGCACAGCTTAAAAACACAAAAATTTTCCCCAGATGAAAATACCTAGAAAGAATGCCTTTGAGTCTCAGGTTATCCTGGCAGTCTGGAAGCTCAGTAGATGAGCACCCTCAGTGCGAATGATGCAACCTGTGGGTGCGGGATAGCTACGTAGTGGTCAGCTTCTCACACCCAGATGAATTAAACTACGGTGCTGAGGTGCTGAGTGCGGGAGGCCCACCTGAGGATTGTTGCCGGTGGCATAAAGGCAGAACACGTGAGGCTGCCAGAACGCCATTGGGGCTGCTGTTTGGAAGCGCTGTTAGAGCTGTTGAAAGCTGCTGGTGCTCTTGGGGTTTTCTGCTGGAGGACCTTGTCACGCTGGCTTTCCCAAGGGACTTTGCAGAAGCTTGCGTCCTCATCTGGAGCAGCAATTCCAGGCTCCGGACGGGAAGATGGTTGCGCTGGCTTTCCTGGTGGGAACTCGGCTTTCGTCATTGCCGGAGAAGCTCAGGACCTCACTGTTGCTGAGGTTGGCTGTAGTACTTTCGGGGTAGCTCTGGTGCTTATCTTGAGCATTACTTCCTGGCTCCGGTTTGGATCCTTCAGCTTGCTAGCCCAGATCCTTCATCCCACTGGCATGGACTTCCTAGCCCCCACCACTGACCTTGGGACCTTTCCAGCACACATCAATGAAGAGGGCCTGAGTGGGACTTTGTTGTGGGCTCAGGCCTCCAATGGAACTGGTGGGAGGCATTGCTATGAGCTCCAGGCCCTTAGCTGGATTTCTTAGTATTTAGTGTGTGGATAGATTTCTTGCACTTGTAGTATGTTGCTCTTGAGTGATTCGTTCTAAAATACCATTATACAACATGTCCTGTACTATATTGTTCACCTTGCAAAACCCCAAGCCGTGACGCTATGCCTCAGTGACATGGGCATGGATGAGTGTTTCTCAACTAATACTTTCCAGAAGCATTTTGGTGTTTTCATGCTATCCGTGGTGCTATCTCGGGGCTGCATTTTGAAAGCAACTCAACTTGTGTTTACAGGGGAGACTATGTTTTAGCAGGATGAGTACCTCTGCCTTCTCTGCTCAGCAAGGTCTCCCTGCAATAAACATGGTGGGTGCAGGGAGGCCCACAGACCTCTGAGGCCACCTGTCACATGACTTTAACTGCAAATCCTACAAGAACTTGAATGCTTCGTCAGCTTTGTGCGTAACCATGTGGAAATTATTTAGCCTCATCTTCATTCAAGTAAAATAGTGGCACTGTTTTCTTGGAAAAACTTTTCTTTAGACATCTATATATTTTCTTCCTTTTCTTTTAGCTTCCACCCCAAGTTATTTCAGTGTACTTCATGTAGGCTACTATCTGAAGCCTGCTGTTAGTTGGAGGCAACACTTTCTGTTAATATTTGTAATCACAAGCTGGGCATGGTGGTATATGCCTATAATCCCAGCACTTGGGAGGCTGAGGCAGGAGGATCAGTGTAAGTTCAAGACCGGCATGGGCTACAAGAGTGAGCTTAAGGCCAGCCAGAACTGCATAATGAGACCCTGTCTCAAAAAAACAAATATATATATATATATATATATATATATATACACACATATATACATATATATTTGTATATATATATTTGTATATATATTTGTATATATATATTTGTATACATATATATTTGTATATATATATATATATACAAATATATATATATATATATATATTTGTAATCACACACTTGGGGAGGAGGAAGCAGGACGATCACCAGTTTGAATCTAACCTAGTTAGGCTCAGCTTCAAAAATTAAAAAAAAGGAGAAGAAAAGGAAAATGAGAAGGATCAGGAGTAAGAGAAAGAAAGGAGAAAGAGGAGGAGGAGGAGGGGGAGAGAAGGGGGTGACTGGGAATGTAGCTCAATATGAAGTCCCTGGTATTAATCTGTAGGACAGGGAGAGAGATACAGAGACAGAGACAGAGAGAGTGACAGAGAGACACAGAGACACAGAGAGAAAGAAAGAGATGGTGACATATATCTGTAGTACCAGCACTCAGGAGGTTGAGGCAGGGGGATTGTGAGTTCAAGGACAGCCTGGATTACATAGTCAATTCAAGGCCTATCTGAAGTACATAATAAGACCCTATCCCCAAAACACCAAGAAAGAAAGAAAGAAAGAAATTGTGTATACTTCATAACATATAAATATGAAATATTAATATTTTGTTCACATGTATACATAATGCACAATTACATTTTTATCAAAATTTTCTTTTTTAAAAAAGTAATAAAGATAGTAAACAAAATTAGCAAGACTACAAAATTTTGCTAAACAAAGTGATATGATTTCAGCAATGATCATTATAGTATACATTGGGGTCTTGGAATTATTTTTTCAGATTACCAAATAAGCATGTGAAAAAATTTGGCCCAAAAAATTTAAGATGAAGAGAAAAATAATTTAAACATTAACTTCTCCTTTCAAAAGAGCAGCAGAAAGCAGCAATACAATTGTCCAGGCTGCCCTCTGTATGTGTGTATATATATATATATATATATATATATATATATATATATTTCTTTTTAAATACACAAATCTTAAAAATATATCTGCATATTTTATATTATATTTAATATGAATCCTTCCAAATTTGTATATATTACCAGCATGGTTTTATAAGATTGAAAATTCTCTTCTGTAAGTGTGGGTTCTTTTACTTAAATTGTTATTTAATTTATTTTAAAAAAGACCACAGAGTGACATCATTTGAATATCCAGTGCCTGAGGTGAATCTAAAAGAGAAAAAGCGAACTTAGGACCTGACATGGAATTAAAACATAACAGCTAGTTTAGTCGTCAGTCAAGGAAGAGGAAATACAGGCTAAGTCTTGTAGATCATTGAGCATCTTGAGAGTCCACATATTCCATCTTGAATTCGTCAAGAGAGAACTTCGTTCTACAGCGCTGTGCTCGCTTTGTGTTGAGGGGCCAGTAAAGTGCGGCAGTTAGCTCTTCATCCCACCTCGTGGCCCTTCAGGGTAACTTGTGACTAGGCACTTTAAAACGGCACTGTTTGTTTTGTAGCTTCGTGACACAGATTTTTATTATTATCACCAGTATTATTGTGAAACTTTTTCTACTCATTTTGGTCCTAAATCTACTTCAGTTTGTTAGTGTGTGAGACCGATATGGAAGTAACTATGAAAATAAGATTACAGAACAGTTTCCTGATAACAAATACTAAGGCACTACATAAAGGCACTAAGTAATTCATCTTATTGCCTTTGGTGTTATTTCAAATGTGTGCGAAACACAATGTTTAATAATAACAGAAAAATTCCCATGTGGCTATAAATTTTTTTAAGAAGACAATTCTAATTAAGTTTTAAATTCTGTTATAAAGAGAGCTTATCAATTTCAGCATTTTCAAGCTGTAGTAATGTTATTTTGTTCAGATAGGAAAGTGTTTATATTTAATCTTCTCCATAGAAAATAAAGAATTTTAGACTATTAAAATATGGAAATGGGAATGAACAGACATCATATCTCATTTTAAAAAGAAGACAGGCACGCTCCATAGTGCTCTGGCTTCTTCAGTCTGCCTCAGCATTATACTGTGCTTTTGTGTCGGATTAGCTGTGGGAGTGGCATGGATCTTTGCCACTGTCCCAGCGTAGTGAGGCTCGGAAGGAAGCCGCTGGAGCTGGCCCGGTAGAAGGGTATGCTGTGAGCCAGGAAAGGGTTAGGAAACGCATGAAAGCGTCTTTGTGACTTCAAGTTGTTTTCTTCTTAATTTTATTTATTTTTTTCTTCTTCTTCATCTAAACCTGCTTAGAAAGAGTGTGTTGGTGAACTGGCCAACAGCAGGGAAGTGTGCTGCTGGAAAAATGTCAGCCAGGTTCTGAATTTTGGCAACTGACATATTGCTGGTTGCTAGGTTCTAGTTAAAAACTATTGCATTATTGTACATGTTTTAATCCATATTTATAGAGAAGATGAGTAATGGAAGATGAGCAATGGAATGGCCAATAAAATGTTATCATCTGCACCTTTAAATCCTTGCCATTAATAAAGATGAGAACCTTCCCTAATGAATAGTAACTGATTTAAGTATAAACCATTCCCCTTACAGTTGTTGGACATCATATTCCTCATTTTCTTTTATAGTTGAGTTGTCACCAGTGAGCCCAGAATCAGCATCAGACCTTGAACTATCTTCAGATGCTAGTGGTCACCGTGCCTATAGGCCTCTAGATCTGTCCCATGGACTTCAAATTGTTCACTGAATATTAAGTTCCCCAGGAAGATCTACAATCTTTCTTTCTTTTTTCTTTTGCGGGACTGTAGTTCAAACTCATGACGTGGCACTTGCCAGGCTGGCACTTGTGCCACAGAGCTATCTCCCCAGCCCCTAAGATGTAGAATCTTAAAAGTGTTGTATTAATTCCCAACACGATCAAGCTATGACAGGACAAACAGCATGTAATTGGTACACAAATTTATCACCGATAACAAGGAAGTCAGTCACACCCATTCACTGAAAAATATTTTTCAGAGTAATTGAAATCCTAGAAGCATATATGGTGTCATTTTTCTTAGTGATATTTGACAGGAGTTAAATAACAAAGGACTTTTCTTGAATAACAAATCAAAATGAATGAAATTTAAGGATCTTAGAAAACAAATGAACAAAAAATACTAAAGTTAGGATGGATTCAGGGGAATAAAATGTCTGTTTTGGCAGCTGCAGGGGCTGGGAGCTCAATCCCTGGGCCTGCTGTGCTGCCCCTACCCCTGGGGTGTGCTGAGACTGACAGGGTGTGGTGGCACATGCCTGTAATCCCAGCACTTGGCAGGCTATAAACAGGAGGATCACTAGGAGTCTGGTCTACCAAATGAGACCCTATAGACCCTGCAGAACCTGTCGTAAAAAAAAAAAAGGAAAAGAAAAGAAAAGAGAAGGACATACCGATGACACTGTCCCTTATCGAAGATCAAGAAAATATATATTCTTTAAAATCTCTGAAAATTGAAAGAAATAACTATTTCATTTGGAAGCAAACTTTGACTTGACCTGCAAATCTTCACTCAACCTGACCTGATGAAAGGCAATTTATAGTGTTTATATAATCCACAAATTTTATTTTTTAAATACAGAAATACTAATGTTTGGTTACCTAATTTTCACGGAGATATATCTGGGGTGGATAGATAATTTATAATATTTGGTCTATGATAACATATATGTAACCTCAAAGGCTTTTGAAGAAAGGCTTTTAGATCTCTCTTCAAAGGCCTTTGGCTGGAAATCCTGTTAAGCTAAAAGAATCCACCAGCCTTCTTCTGCTGCACACATTCATTGCCGGTGAAAGCAGAACATCACGAGTCGACTGGTCAAGGGCCTCTCTCTTCTGAGTAGTGGCCACACAACATCCCACTGGACATTTACTCTCTTTTCAAATGTTGATTCTTCACTTTTATAGTTCTTTAGGTTTTTTTTCAATGTCTGTGCTAAATATGTCAACTACTAGGCTCACCCAGCACTACTTGTATCTCTTTTTTAGGAAAGGATGAAATACATAGGTGGCCCACATTTGCATATAATTAAGTAGGCCAGGTCAGACACTTGGCACAAGGTTGGACAATCAATAGGTTAGCCCATTCTTTGTCATCTGGGGCTGGACTTTAATTTAAAAATATCTTTTTATGCATTTATTTATGTGGCACAGGATCTCTCTACACAGCTCAAACTTGTAGTGCTCCTCCTGCCTCACTCTCCCCAGGGCTGCGATTACACACCTGTGCCACTGTGCCCAGTTTGGGTGGCTGGCATGGCAGTATGGAATGTGGTACCAGGGATCAAATCCCTGCCCTTGAGCTTGCCAAACAGGTAAACAGTTAGACTACTGAGGTATCTCCCTAGCCTTGGGGCTGGACTTCAAGAGATTAACTATCATTTTCACTTTTCTCTTAAACATTTGGGCTGTCTGAAATAATGCACTGCATTCAAAGTCCTCTTAAGTCCAGAGGTTGATGGATTTCTGAGGAGGAATTTTGTAAAGAAAATGGCTCATCACAGAGAATAGAAATTATCAATCATATATAGAGATGTAGTTATTTAATGAGAGAAGAAATCATATGATGAAAGAGAAAAGGTAGAATTATCACTTTATTCTGAGGGCTTGCCTAGTGTTCGATGATTTTTGCAATTCTGGTTCTAGTACCACACATCTGTGTGCTTCTCTTGATTAAAGTCGTTTGGATGAATTATCATCCTTTGCAGCTGAAAAGGACTTAATTAAAATGATGCCCCCAGTTAAGACAAAAGTTTAATTTTGCTTAACTCTGTTATAGAATTAAGTATTGCATTGCAAACTATGACGGTCTATCACTTATAAATATATTTTTTTTAAATTTGGGCTTGACATAATAAACTTAATTGATTTACTCTGAGGGAATGTCTGAGCCTGAACACATGGGGTGTGTATGGAAGTGACTCATGCTGATTACAGCCTTGGACACCTCTTGAACTTCCTCCTCTTGGAAGCTTGATGTTAGTGTTAGAAGACGACAACACCAGTGTCTCCAGAAGCTGATGGGCTGAATGAGGGGCTCCCTGCCCACTGCAGTGGCCAGAAAGCTCAAATTAGGCCCTTACATAGCACTATTTTATAAACTTACATTTTGTTTGCTTCCTCATACCCATATTTTAGCAATTAATAAATTTCCTAATAATTTACAAGTACAGAAAGCACAATCTAATTCTATCATTACCCAGCTTATATCTTCTCTTAAAATATATATTTGGAGAAAATATATGAGTGTCTTGCTTAAATGAATACTTCATATTGTTTCTTCTACTAATTAGGTTTTATAAAGTATGCTTGTAGCAAACAACTTTTATAAGTAAGATGTTTTATGAGTTTTCATAGCACAAATTCCAGAATAAAAATTTGTTTCTTCACATTTGCAACTGTATGTCACTCTGAAATTCTGTCACTGAAGATATTTCTAGAAAACATGATGCATCCTGAATCATAGGAGTGGGGAACCTTCTGACAAACTGCCTTCATTACTCTTCTCTCGTTGCTGGGACAAACACCCTACACTCAAAATGAGGGAGGGAAAGGTTTATTTAGCTCACAATTCTTGGAGGTTTCAGTCCATATTCAGCTGGCCCCAAGGCAGGGTGGTACATGGCAGAAGGCAACCTTCCATGGAAGCGGGCAGAGAGCAAGAGCTCTGGGAGAGCTAGCAGCTGCTCAAGCAGCTAACTTCTCTTCCCACCTTACATCAAAATGCAAATCACCTGCCCCAGGGAAGAGCGAGCACCCACTTCCACAATAATCAATTAGGAATTTCAGAAGCTGCCCCATGACAGCATGAGGCTTTGGGGGAATACTTAAGCACAAATCATAACACAAACCCTGGAGCCTGGTGACATTTTGGCATCTTAGTCCTGTTTTAAAATTCCAGCTTACGTCATTTCTGGTGATTTCACCTGTTGAAGCAAAACACTGTTGCACCGCTAGCAGCACTGCCTCCTGCAATGCCTGTGACTTAGCTCCAAAGCCTGTCTGCTCCAGGGGCCAGCGAGATGGCTCAGCGGTCTAAAGCACCTGCTTAGGCAAGCTTAGGCAGCCGAGAGACCACGGTTTGATCCCCAGAATCACGTGCTGCACCAGTCTCATCCTCAGGACAGGCTGAGCTGGCCATAACAAAAGTAAAGTTTAAAAACAAACAAACAGCCGGGCGTGGTGGCGCACGCCTGTAATCCCAGCACTCGGGAGGCTGAGGCAAGAGGATCGCTCTGAGTTCGAGACCAGCCTGGGCTACAAAAGTTAGCTCAAGGCCAGCCTGAACTGCACAGTGAGACCCTGTCTCAAAAAGACAAAAAAAAAAAAAAAAAAAAAAAAAAAAAAAAAAAAAAAAAAAAAAAAAAAAAA
>PVJA010001396.1:0-107477 GCA_004027025.1 Myocastor coypus | reverse complement strand
AAAAAACAAACAAAAAAAGTCAATCTGCCCGATAAAATAGTAAATGTCATCATATCACTCATTTTTTATTATTTGCATTGACATCTTTTGTCTGATAACATAAAGTTGATTTTCTTAATATATAAATGAGGTTGTTTCCTTTGCTAGGAAATGAGAAAAGTTGTGAAGAAGGCTCATAGTGAGTAACCACTGAGCTTTGGCCTTGAAGAGCCTGGAATTCCTGGCCCCTGGCTCTTCCTGAGAGAACCTTTTGTGGTTGTCAGGACTGACATTGGTCTCTTTTCTCCAGAGAATATTTAATATAAAATGAATATCAAATATGAAACATCTCTGCTGGTTGCAAAACCAATTCTTATAATCTTCTGACACGTTTTTCCCAAACAAGTACTGTTCACAGTTTTTCCCAGGGTGAAACTCACAGGCTATCATGGCTGCCTGCATCACCCCTACTGCCTCACATTCTACTTCCTGGGAGGGCTTTTTTAGAATCAGAAAACACAAATTTCTCTAATCTCATTCTAGATCATTCCTCTCTATTTCTTCTTAGATCATTAAGCAGTTAAGTAAATTTATTTGTTAAGGATTTCTATCATTAACTTTTCACTGTTTAGGAAAAATTTCCACCTTCTAATTTTTTTGGTTATTCTTCAGATGTAAAAAAATGCTTATTTATATAAGAACATACATTGCCTGTAATCCCAGGACTTGGGAGGCCGAGGCGGGAGGCTAAGTGTGAATTTGAGATCAGCCTGGGCTACGAAAGTGAGCTCAAGGCCAGCCTGAATTGCATGATGAGATCCTGACTCGAAAAGAACACACACTCTCTCTCTCTCTCTCTCTCTCTCTCTCTCTCTCTCTCTCTCTCTCTCTCTGTCTCTCTCTCTTTCCTAACATGGAATAAGTTGATCTTATGGCCTCATAAGTAAGTTGTTTCAGAGTGTAGACAGTGATTAAATTGAGGCAAGGCAATTTAGGCAAACCCTGTCATCATAAGACAAAGTTTTTTTTTTTTTTTTTTTTTTTTTTTGGTGGTACCAGAGATTGAACTCAGAACCTTGTACTTGCCAAACAAAACACTTATTTCATAGAGCTAAGGCGATGTTCCCTTACTGATGATTAATATAACTTAACAGGACTGAACACATATTTACTGTAAGGAGTGAACTTCTCTCATGTTTTAGAAAAAAAGAATCATGAAAAAAAGAAAGAAAAAAGAACCACAGAAGTTAACTATAGGGCCAAGGAAGTAGCTCAGGAGAGTAAGTGCTTGCCTGTCAAGTGCAAGGTCCTGAGTTCAATCCTCAGTACCACACACATACACAAATAAAGTTCATTACATTTGTATATTTACATGAGTCAAAAATAATGTCATCTGTTGTTATGTGCCTTTTGAGACAATCTTGAATTTTTGCAAATATGTAGTACATTTCTGTTGAAGAAAATTGATCCGTCTAAATTGGTGTGCAGAATTGTCCACATTTTCTTTCCATCCAATGAGACAAAACAGCACAACAAAGTATAAAGAACAGTTTGAATACAAATTAATTTTATATTTTATTTCTCTATTTGCTGACTGAAAATTCATTTGGTTTCTGAGCCTCCATTTACTCTTATGTAAATGGAAGAGTAATAACATTAATATATATTTTATCTATTCCCCAAGTTAACTCTGTGAATCCAATTGAATCATGTGTTTGAAAATACTTTGTAAAATGCAAAAGCAGTTATGTAATTATATTTAACAAAGAAACCAATATATGCCTAAAACTATACTTTGGAAATGATTCACATGAAGACAACAAAAATGGTTATTTGGTCAGAATATGCTGAATTTTCCAGATTTCACATAAGAATATGAAAGATCTTATAAATCTCATACTGTGTGTTTAATGATTACATGTAAGATAGTCATGCTACAGTTCATAATATATGAGAAATTAGAATCATCACCTCCTCCGTGGCTAATTTCTTAGGAGTTCATTTTGGCATGTGTGAAGACCAGAAAAAAGCCAATTATGGTCCATGGCAGTTAACCAATTTCACATCTGGCAGGGAATGTGGCAGATTGGGTGGTTGGTCACTTTAGAAAAAGTGTAAATTGATTATAACGCTTGTGATAAGGAAGGGCAACATGTGGACAGTGACTTAAAGAGCTCTCTGCTCGAGCCTGAGTTCCCTAGGAGCAGAGCTTGGAACAGAACAGTGCTAAGCTTCTACTGGAGGCAGTTACACTAGGGCAGCAAGAGTGAGACGTTGAGACAATAAAAGTTGGAAAACTCATACACAGTGTACAGAGCCAAGCAGGCCACAGTCTCAGAAAAGCACAGCTCACCCCTCCCTGACTGGCTGGAGACTCCAGAGAGAGGAGGGATACCTGCTGGCCGGTTTTGGCCCTTCTATCTCTTGTGCTCCCGTGGGCAAAGTCTGCACCGCGAGACGTCAACTCCTCTGCACACCTGTATTATTTTACTTGAATTCTCTGAGCAGTTGTGGAGGACACTCGCACCTGTGTTGAGAGGATCAGCTCTCACCACTGAGGAGCTCGGAGCTGAAGTGCGGCCAGGGGATGAAGTGCTTATCCTGTGAGCAGGGTCGAGGCAAGCCACTGAGGCACTCCGGCGAGAGTGGAAGAAAAGGAAGAAAGATGTGGCAGGGGTCTGAATGGGAAGTGATGCTCTACGTTGGTTGTGAAATCAACTCTCCAGCCCACCCCAGAAGTACAATTAGATAATTTGATTGATCAAATAGGAAAATACAAAAAAACTTTTGCATACCTGTGTGCCTAATTGGATCTATGCAGAGGAATTGCAATCTAAGGAAAAAAAACATATCTTTTGATTCCCTACCAGCTATATGCCACCTATACAAAATCATTTATACAAATGACTCTGCATGCTGTAAATGACCAAGATCATTATCATCTAATTATAATCATTATCATTATCTAAGGCAATTTCTGAAAGGGACCACCTGCCCTTTTCTAAACAGATGTACGGAGTGATGGATTAATAAGTAGGTCAGAGCATCTAAATAAATAGATTATGATTTTCATTTGGAATTGAGCCCAGGTAAGCTTACTGCTACCTTCTGAGTAAATGTATAGGAGAGCGTTTTCAATGTTGTTGAAATTTTGAAACATTTGTGTGATTCTTCTCTAAAATTTTATTTAGATGAGATGGTGTAAAAATACACAACAATAAAAGTTATCAGTATAGTAATAATTTCTAACTCTGCGCTGGAAAATTTTGTACACAGAGTAACAGAAAACAAGTCAGGAAAGACAGCACAGTAACAAATATATTAAAAGTAGACTTTGACAGTCAGAAATTACTTGCTGTTCACACACAGCTTCTCTCTGTAGAAAGGAAAGATACATTATATGGAATGACAAAGGGACTCAGAAAGTCAAGAAACCAAACATTCAGGGGCCACCTTAGTGACACAGTGGCTGATGCCAGAAAAGTTAATCCTTCTTTAAAATATTTGAGTAAATTGTACAAGTGAGAATCCAACTGAATCAGACCAAATCAATTCATCTTCGGGCAGCATTCACTATGGTTTAACTGCCTTGGTACAGTGGTCTCTGGAAGCAGCCTGCCTCCTTTACAGGGAGGAACTACTTAACTGCTTTCTCATGCCTAGTGGAAAAGCACACAAGCAAAAGATGAGTGCACTGAATTTTGGAAGTGGTTAGGAACACCAATAGCCTCTTATTTTTCTAGTATGCTTAATGGTATAATGAATATAAAGTAATTCTATCTACAAATAACAGGACCTTCTGGGGCCAGCGAGGTAGCTCAGCAGTCTAAAGCGCCTGCTTAGGCAAGCTTAGGCAAGCTTAGGCAACCACAGGGACCGCGGCTGGGTCCCTGGCACCACATGCTGCACCAGTCCCATGCCCAGGGCAGGCTGAGTGGGCCATAGTATAAAAAAAATAATAATAACATGATTTTCTTATGTCAAAAGAGGAGCAAAGGATCCCTTACAGAAATTCTCAGCTATAGTGGATACTCCATTAAACTCTATATTCAGGATTTTAGAAGCAATAGAGACTTGAAGGTGGACAAAGCTCTTTGTCCCCCTCTTTTACATATGTTAAGGTCAGATTAAAGTCTGAAGTTGGTATCTACTTCAAACATAAAGTTTGCAATTCTAAGGGTACAGAAACATAACAGTGAGTCAATATGACATATACTTTCAGATGAGTTTCGTTAGCAATTTTAAATAAAAGCCAGTGTTAAATGTAAGTTATTCTGTTCTGTTTTTCTGGTGCTGGGGATTGAACTCAGGACCGTGTATTCCCAAGCAGGTGCTTATTCTGCTGAGTTATACCCATAGCCCTAAATATAAATTACTAGTTTATTTAAACTGTATTATAACAAGAAGTTTATTGTGACAATATGACAGATAACTAAGAAGTCATTTAGAACTATTAGAAAGGTTTATCATAAACATATGAAAATCTTCAAGCAAAAGTAATGTTTGCAGAGAATTTAAAGGAAACTTATCCGTACCAAAATTTAGGTAGCTTTTTAACATAAATTTGAATGTTAGAAAATCATTAGCCATTTCATATAACATATTGACACAAATTGTAAAAACATGTGTGGTATAAAAAGGTGAATCCTACAAAAACAAATTTATGTTATATGAAAATACTTGAAATACAAAATAACAAGATTTATTGATCCAACTACAAGTTACAATAGTGGTTTTGGGGATTAAGATGATCCTTTAGGTTATTCCTTTCAAATATTGCTACCTTACCCAACCCCTGACTTCTGTCATTTCCAGAACTTGAACTGTACCAGGCTCTTTAGATAGTCTTGGAAGTTATGTGATTCAATCTTTTCCATGGCCCACAAATCTTCAGTAGCTGCTCTGAACTGTCCAGAGAGCAATCTTCATCGTAGACATCAAACATAAATAATGCGTTCAGGAAGAAGAGGAGGGAAGAAAGAATGAAAAGCAGAGGAATAAAATGGGCTAGGATAATACGCATGAGGAAATCAGCACTCCGAAGAGTGCACTGGAATTGTTAAAAAATGTGAGTTATTACGCATGATTAGATAAAATGAATTCATACTTAGGAACTTCGTTAGCTCGTGTTCTAAGCAGCCATTTAAAAAGCATTGAAATGATAGTAAATGAGAGCTCATAAATATTTATTAGAGAAGTCTGTGCATTTGAATATACAAGTCTCAGGTAAAATGTTTTCAATAAATTATTATTTTTTTTTTATTTTTGCACTATTAACTGAGAAAGCCTTACACCAGATGCCTTACATCTCCCTTCAAGGTTCTACATCAGCATCACTTTATGCATCCATTCAGAAAAATGTGGCTGATACAATTTTTGTAAGCTTTTGATCGTAACTTTAAAACAAAAAAGTACCTATACAAATTGGGGAATACAGACTGGGAGGAGAGAATGTGGAGAAATCAGTATATAAATTCCAAAAAATGCAGTTATTGTAACACATAAAGCAGAGCAACTATCCTTCACAAAGCAAATATACCAGAACTATAGTCATTTGGCTTTCTCTGCACAAAAAAGTATTTGATAAAAAATATGCTAGTTAAATATCACCTGCATTTTTCTACAGGTGTTTAGCAAATTTCCACTTGAGTCATTAGGACAGAATTTCAGTCTCCACTCTAAAAAATTCTTTACACTGGCATTCATTCTAAATGTCTGCTAACTTTTACAGAACAAGAAAAAAAGGTGAGAATTTTGAAATACAGATTTTCTTAGAGAACTGTTTTTCTGTTTTCTGTTGTTTAGCCAGCTCAGATGGCCGTAAGGGCAAGGATAGTGTAGCGTGTCGTTCTGAGAAGTCAAACTGAGGTCCCTTGTGCGGGTCTAAGCTTGCCTAAGCAGGCACAGTAGTCCTCTGAGGTATCTTACCAGCCTGAGAGAACTGTTTTTCACATTTTCTGTGGCTGGATACAACATCAGGTTGACATTATCAGTCTGTGAGAAAGGTTATTTTATAAGTATTGCTGCTCCTGGCCTCGAAATTCTCATAATTGATACCATAGACAGACATATTTGAGCATTTGCTTATCTTTGTGGTAGACAAATCTGCCATCTGATGGCCTGATAGCACTCCATATGAAGAGCTTAGGAGTTCCTATTCTTTATTTTGTAGAAAAATTATGTTTTCTCAGGGACTAAAGTGATTTTCCTTTCTTTCTATCACCTTCTTTCCAGCACAAGACTTTCTTCACTTGCGGTTACCTCAAGGCCATTGGCGCTAGCCTTGGTGATGACATTTTATCTCTCTGTGTTTTCTGTATGTTTACCAGAATGATGGAGAGGGAGGGAAAGGAGGGGAAATGCATATTTTATTTTGACATATTATAATTCACTAGTGTTTTCAGGTACATAGGAAAATAAATAATTTACAAGCAAAATGACCTGCTTAATCCACGCAGTATCCGCCATCTGAATCCATTCGAGAGACGTGAAGATAAAATACTCTCGTGACTGTAAAGCAGAGGAGAAACCATAGAGCAGCAACAAAGCCTTGACAGATATTATTGCCCGACTTTTATTTCCTAAATAAAACTGAGCCCCTGTAGTCAGGCTGTAAATATGTTTTTTTTTTTTTTTCTTTTTTCAAATACCACAGAAACAAAAGACAAAAGACAGTTCTCTATATAATGCCATTTCTAAAGAAACATGTATTAAAGTATTAGTTCTCTGAAAAAAATGATGCAGTAGACAGTATTTATTAAAAATGATTAGAGGAATGATATTTGCCAATGAAACTGTGGAAGATTGAATGAATCCATTTAATTGATTGATTGGAGCCTTTTAGAACACAGCTATTTGGTTGTTGGCATTTAAAAATGTTTCAAAACAAATCAATTGCAAAATTGTAGCCATACTAGTAAACTTTCTCATACCAGCCAATTTCTGTGAAAAAAAATCTGGAAGACATTCCTTTATGTGATTCCGTTTGGATGCTTTTAGAATCAATATCATACAAATAAAAGAACAGTCTGTTGACATACCAGCTACATGGCGAATTTTGTAATATTTAATGAAAAACATTTTTCATTCTTTGAAGCAAAATAGTGAATAGTCCAGGACAACTAGAATTCAGTTCTGTGTCTAGAATCTAGTACTAATTATGAATGAATTTTAAACCTTACTAATACATTTTTTGTTCCAGATTCTACTTTCTCATTATGATAGGTGCCCCACATCTCCTAGAATGTATTTAAAATAAGCCCATTTTAAGAGTAACTTGAAGGCCTCAGTTCAGTCCCTGGTGCCACACACACACACACACACACACACACACACACACACACACGCATGCACACACGCACACGCACACAGAAGAGTAACCTGAAATAGTTAATACCTTAAAAAAATTACCTATTATTTTTCTGTTTTTAACACATAATTTTTTTTTTAAATTTTATTTATTTATTTTTTTCTTGTTTCAGAACCTTTGTTTGTTTATTCACTCATTTTTGTAGCCGGCTCAGCCCGCCCCCAAGGGCAGGGCTGGCGCAGCATGTGGTGCCGGGGATTGAACTGTGGTCCCTGAAGCTGCCCAAGCTTTCCCAAGCAGGGGCTTTAGACCACTGAGCCATCCCGCCAGGCCCCTTTAACACATAATTAAAGAAAGACATGATTCAGCTTGTCATTATTCAGCTAGCATATTAGTGAAAAGCTTAAATGTATACTATACTAACTATACCTTAGCATGCCATAGCATACCATACCACATTATAGTGACCCTCTTGCCTGAGCTTAATTGGAATGGAATTTTGTAGTGAGGATTACTTCATGCAAACCCAAAAAATACACAGAGTGGGAGGAGAAATTACTTTTTTTATTTTTTTAACCTCTAGGGTTCATTACAAGTAGAAAATTATAGTTCAGACAATATCACTTTGGAGAAAGTGCATAATGGTTTACATACCTAAAATCATTCACTGTGAAAATGTTTGGCTTTCCCTGTGTCCTTGCCTTTCTCTCCTCTTCATTAAAAATGGAGACAAAGTAGGTAGAGAGGCTGCAGCACCCCCGGGGTCACTAATGTCCTGATCATTAAACCCAGCACAGATTGGTGTTATAGGAAGGTTAAGTAGTAAAATGGGAGAAAATTAACTTGTCAGGAGAAGGCTGCGAGGCAGGCTAGAGAAGGTCGTCAGGTCCCTCCTGGAGGACCGGGCATGCTGGCTTGGAGCTGTGCCACAGGGAGCAGATGCCGCACCCCTGGAGGCTGTGTGACAGTCATCGGGTACAACCACCCGCCCAGGGTCCATCTAGGATTATTGAGTAATATCTCAAACAGGGAGTTGTCTGACACCTTGGGTAGATGAGGATAAATTCCAGTCAAAGGTATGCCAGAAACGGAGGCTTTTTCTGTTAGGTGCAGGAGAACACAAACACATCTAACCAGGGTGCAGTGAGACAGGCCAAAGTGCCTGCTGCTCAGTAGGCAAGTGCATGGAAAATGTTCCTTGTTTGTTTTTAAAATACAGGAAATTGAATTCCCTTCAGCTAAGCTGGTAACAGTTATTTTATGTTTTGAATTTAAAAGTAACTCTGAAATACAAGCATCAAAAAAAAAAAAAAAAGCACAATCTATTGAACAGGCAAAAATGAAGAAGTTCAGGAAGACTATGGGACATAGATAGTCTTGTATTTTAAGTAAAATTTTACATCACCTGTGAAAGGGAATTTGGTACTATACAGAAAAAAATGCATATTAATGTAAACTTCCATTTTTCAAATAGAAAAATCTAAGAAATCTGTTCTTAAAATAGCTTAGTAAAACCACAGAAGACCATACAATCTCGAGGTTTTTCACTATAGGTTTACTTGTAACAGCAAAACACTGAAAAAATCTAAATCCGCTCCAAGGGATTCCAGTTAAACAAAAAACAAATAGTTGCACAAACATATGTAGAGTAAGAGAAAAATAAATAGTTTATATTTGCTATGGAATTATCTTTGAATTTATAAATAAAAAATGTGGAAAAGTATGTATTATATATGTTTAAGTAGGCGAATGAAATTGTAAAGTATGTATTTTTGCATTAAAATATAAGTTGATATTAAATAAAGTTTACTTGTTGGGGCATGACAAAGTAGAATAGGACTAAACGTGAGACCTCCACAAATATACCTTTTTAGTTCTATGTAGGTATTTTAGATTACTAATTAGATTAAACCTTTAATTGGTAGTCTTTAAAAATAACATAACATATAAACCTGACTGCATTATGATGATGTCATAGACACACAGCACAGTTATTTTGAGTGACTTTAAAGTACCTTCTTTGACTATACATTCATTATAAGACATACTCCCAAAATAAAACTTCGGGTATAAGAAAGAATTGGACAGAAAATTGATTTTCTCTAATTCAATTTTGATATTTCATCTGAGTTTTTGTTATGTGTTTGTTTCATTTTTTGTTTTTAAGTATTTGGTACAGGGTCTCACTGGGCAGCTCGGACCCCCAGTGATCCTCCTATCTCAGCCTCCCCAGTGCTGGGATTATAGGCATGTGCCACCACGTCCTGAGTTGGCGGCCAGCTCAGTGCTCCCAGGGGTGGGGCTGGCATGGCATGTAGTGCCTGGGATGCAACTCAGAATCTTGCGCTTGCCTAAGCAGGCTCATAGTCTTCTAAGCTATCTCACCGGCCTTTTTATTTTATTTTTTTGATAAAACGTATACAATTATTTTGATATTAGTGGAACTAGTATTTTCAGTATCAAAGAAAGGTGCAAATATACAATGGAAGAGGTTGGTGAAAACTCTCTCATCCTGAATTTGAATTTAAATATTAGAAGACGCTTGTATTTTATCCTAAAAGGAACCAGAACTTCTGGACAAATGGCTGATTTCCAGTTTTGAAATGAAGAACATTCATGAGTAGCTTAGGATGTTTTATCACATAAGAAGCAAAGAGTCAAAACCCAGTGGATTCTGTAGGGCATGGTGGAGCATGCCTGAAGTCCCAGCCCTTGTGTGGCCAAGGCAGGAGTATTGCTGAGAGTCTGAGATCAGCCTGGGCTATCTAGTGAATTCAAGCTCAGTCCAAACAATGCAGGGAGAGACCTTGTCTTATAAAAAATAAATAAATTAACAACAGAAACAAAACCCAGGGGCCAGCAAGATGATTCAGTGGTCTAAAGCTTTCCTAAAGCTGAGGAAAGCTTAGGCAACAGCAGGGACTACGGTTTGATTCCCAGAACTACATGCTGTGCCAGCTTCACCCCCAGGGCAGACAACACACACACACACACACACACACACACACACACACACACAAAAGGAAGAAAAAAGAGAGAGAAAAAAGGAAACAAACAAAACCCCATACACTGAATCACAAAACACAAGGCATTAATTTAAATAGGCTCCCACTTGTGAAAGAGAGGTTTGTATAAATAAAAACAATTTATGTCACAATTAAAATACATTAAATATATTTATTTCCTAAGTTATAAATAATAGTAAAAATGGATTGGGGAAATTTAGTGGGTGATGTGCAACTAATTAGAGCAAAAAGCAATAAATGAAAAGTTGCTGTTTCATAGCAAGATGACAGCAACAAGATCTGTCATTTCATGATCTTGACATGGATGGGATTCCTTCCACGGACACGTATGTTCCATGTTCTCTCCCCTTAATCCCATGGGCCCGTGATTTTGGTCTGTGATTTCCAGTCTAGGCTATATAATATAATACAGCTGTCACTCTTAGAAATCAGCTCTCAGGCTGGATAAATCCCTGGAAATGAACACACATCATCATTCCAGAGAGCAAATTCATCTGAAACTGAAGAAGTTAGTGAGGATGGGCTGTAGGGTTGCCTCTAGCTGCAGCTTCTCTGTAATCAATACACTTTCACTATAAACCGACTGAGTGCATTCAACTCCCAGACCATGATAGGCGACAATAAAACAATTGCTTCTGTTTTGAGGTCCTAAGTCCTGCAACAGGTAACTCAGCTTCAGATAATTGTAGCAGAACAAGAAAGAAACAAGCATTTGTTCTGACTTGTTTTGTAAAATTCACATCTCAGTATAGCAAATAAATGACAAGTGGGGCCTGGTGACATGTGTCTATAATCCCAGCACTGCATTTGGGTGGCAGAGGCAAGAGGATTAGCATAAGTTCAAGGCCAGCCTGGATTATATAATGAATTCAAAGCCAGCCCAGAATTCATAGTTCAAGCCCAGATGGTTTAAAACAGAAATAAATGCCTAAAAGATTTTATAAATATTTCACCATGCAGAGAATTATAGAACTAGACTATTATCCATAAAAGATTTAGGCAATGATTATTGATGACTCTGACATTACTAAAAGAGACAACAAAGTCTTAAGTATCTCTTAACGTATAAATGTAGCCACCGTAGTTTAGAAGAGAAAAATCAATTATGAAAGTTATCACTTTCATAATGTGTAGCTAAGCAATCCATGTATCAGAATATCCGATTATTTAAAGCAATTATTAATTATAAGTACAATGCTGGTATTATGGTTTTGTTTAGAGAAAAATGCCCATCCTTTAGAAACAGCTGTTGATATGTGTTGCTATCTAAGAACTGCTTCAGAATAGTTCAGATCAGGCAGATCGATGAGAGGCAATATAGATCCTGTGTCTACCATGATGCAAGCAGGGATAGGCTCGGGGACTTTTTCCCATATTACTGTTCTTTTATACAAGCTGGAACTTTTCCATTATGTACAGTTAAAAACTATGCCTGGATGACAGGGCTGATCCTTGGGTCCTACCGCTCTGGGGCAGGATCTTTATTCCTCGTACTGTGATGCCCCTTGTTGGTGAACCAGAGAAGGTGGTCTCGGTCATGCGAATCCCTACAGGCGTTGTCTCCATGGCATGAAGAAAAGGAGCTCACAAAGCCTTTGTTTCTCCTTCCTCCAGTGGTCATGCAGCTATGAAAGGACATTAAGTTGAAGTCTAAGCATTAGAAAACCAAAGTAATGGACAAATAAATGAGAACATTGCTTCAAGACTGAGCAGAGTGGGAAGAATGTGTGGTTCAGCTCTGTGAAACCAGAGTTTTCCTGCCTCTCTCGCTAATAGAGTGGGTGACCTAAGGCAAGTTACATGACACTGAGGCCTGTTTTTCCTTATGTGTCTGGTAGGCCTTCTATGATACAGTTTCTTTGAAAGTCCAGTCCAATCCATTCCAATCCAGTCTAATCCAGTCCAGACCAGTCCAGTCCAGTCCAATCGAACCTCACATACACCCCATCCCACCCCAGTGAACTTTCTTCTGTCTACTTTCATTCTATTTGCTATTCTTACTCACAAATCATTTGCTAAAGTACAAATGCTATCAAAGAGTCTGTCTTGCCTAGAAATGGCATTTGCTGCCAGGCATCATGAAGCATTCTGTTTCCTACAAGAAAAAGTCTCATTTACTATGTCAACGAGTTAGCAGCGTTACTTCGTTAATTTTAACATGCCTTCATCTATCAAACCTTCAATCCTTTGTATGAAGAAGTCCAATGGTTCAAAGGAAATCTGGATTGACTCTTTTTTTTTGGTGGGGGGTGACCAAAAAGTTCTAACATATCTGTATGACAGACAGAGAATTTTCACATGATAATTCAAAGTCTCAGTCTTGTCTTGTTGATAGAAATCCTTGTGTAGAGCTGAGTCTGTGAAGCATTTCCCACACTGAAGACGTATGCACAGTGCCCATACATCATTGTGGGTGCTGATTAGTTTCCACCCTTATTTCCACATGAATTTCCTTTCAAGTGCAACTTCTGGGCCCTTGTGTTCCTGGCTAGTCTCACTCCGTTCCCCCTGGAGCCAAGTCTTTTGTTTATTCAATGAGTTTGCCTGAAAGGAAAGTGCCTGCTTAGCTGGCCCTTCCTCTCACACTGTTCCAGCCATGGCCATGGAGCTTCTACATTTATCATCCAAACAAAGCCGCACAAATGACCGGCTGCCTTGAAGTCTATATTAACTCGGCTAAGGCCTTAGCAAAGCTCTGTTGTCACAGATCTAAAACCATTTATATTTCATAGTCTTGGGAGATTAGTATTCACTATGCATGCTGTGAGGTAGGCTTGATATTGTGTAGTGCTGCAGTGTTCTAGTGTTGCAGACCAACGCATCACGTTAGATTCCAGGGGCACGTTAATCATATTACAAGGAATTTGTGGAGGCCAGTTCTGATCCCACTGGAAGTCCCCCAGGGGGCCAATTGAATGGGATCATATCTCTTTCCCTGAAGCATATTGAGAATAGTTAGAGGACAAAGATCAGCTTTATTTTTAATCAGAGTTCAAGTGAAGCACATAAGCTAGTTAATATCCACTCCAACAACCAAGCAAATCTGCTTACAAAGAACTGGAGTTGGACCCCCTCCGCTTTCCCCTCCTCTCCTTCCCCCCCCCCCCCCCCCCCCCCCCCCCCTGGCTACAAGGGAATAATAGAGCTTAGCTATTGCCCCTCTGGGGTCCAGAAAGAACTAAAGAGAATGACTGCTTTCTGCAGAGGCTCTCCTTCACAGAGGAAAGACAGGAGATGGAGTTTCCTCAAGTTGCCAATTGTACAAATTACTCAGCATCCTCAAGAATGGAGAAGGAAAAGACCTGAGAAAAGTGAATAGGGTAACTTTAATAGCTTTGTCTCCGGGTAGAAGAATCAGGATGGCACCCACCCCCAAATTGTTTAAATTTTCTTATAGTCTGTTAAAACCTCAGCAATAATATTCATGACCCTAGGGGAGAGGCATGAATGATAATGATTGCTTGACTCTCTAATCTTTCTGAGGCTGCCCCCTAAATTCTTACCGCCTGTCCTTTGAGGATCTCCTGGGAGCCCCTGGCACACTGTAGAATCTGCCAGTAGGATACACTGCAATGCATATGAACATTTCATTAACTAAATCAACTTCAATGCCATTTTTAATGAAAGCTTGAAAATCCATTCTGTTTCACTTCCATTTCCAAATTTTGTCCAGCTCCATTTTCCAATAGCATGTCAGAAATTTTTAAAGCTTTAATGATAGCAAACAAGAAGGAAGCCTAGAAGAAAGCCTTACTTCTACTTCTAGAAGATGCCAGTATCACAAAAAAATACTTCCAAAATTTCTGAAAAAAAGACTTCTAAATTATAAAAATCCCAGGGCAAAACTGTAGTTCAAAGATTAAATTTCCTTTCAAATGAAAGTCAAAATATATTAAAACCGAAATAAATTAAAGTTTCATATCACATTGATTTCCCCTGTGGAATTAAAGTTTGAAGTTTTAAGATTTAAAAGTTATAATTATGAACCCAAATTATCCTCTCAATTTTATTATTCACTTCATTTTCTAACAGTGATATAGGAGAATGAAACTCTGAACCTGAAAGATAGCTGGGCTGAGTTTGGGTGCTCTAAAATCAAAGAATGAATTTTAGGAACAACAGAGGTTAAGAGCAGAGTCTATTTATTTATTTATTGGGGGGAAAAAAGTTTCTCTCCAGGAGATGGGGGTCCCGAGTGGACTGCCTCAAAATCTGTCTCTGTCTCTTCCAGTGATTTTTATAGAGTAAAACTGTGGTGAGGCAGGTCCAAGGCAAAAAACCTGGGAACTAAGTAGGTGGGCATGACGAGGGACAAAACAGTGCTCAGATAATAGGATAACAAGCACTACCGATTGCTCAGGCAAAAGAGATTAAATCCACCCCGGTCCTCTGCCCCCCTCCCCCCCCAAAAAAAGTAGGGAAGGGAGTCACATAGCTAGCAGGCATGAATACAGAACTGGGGCTTTTCCTGTAGGGGGTCTGGGACTCTGTGTCTCTGTCTAGCTTCCAGGTGATTGAGAACTATTTAGAATATCAATCCTTGAAGCCCATTTCCAGGGAACTATGTAGCTGCATTTGTTTACTCTTTGGTCCTGAGTCTGGCCCATGGCAAGGTTGTCTGTGTCTCCCAAAGTTACAAAGTCATCTTGTGTTCCATGCTATCTCTTTAAGGGCCTGGCCCTGTCTGACTCCCTATAATTCTTTTTTTTTTTTTTTTTTTTTTTTTTGCAGGACCAGGGTTCACTTACACTTACACTTACACTTGCCAGGCAGGCAATTGTGCCACAGAGCTGTCTCCTCAGCCCCTCCCTGTAATATTTCAATCTAATTCAACTGCCTGCAACAATTGGGATCTGGGTGAATGTGTAGTAGCTGCGTTTTGAGATGTAGCTTACAGGAATAGGTGTAACTCCTTGATTTAGGAGTTTAGAACGTGTAATATTAAATCTCTGATGTACCTTATGTGAAGGGATATAAAGAAGTAGGAAAATGTATGAAGTCTTGAGGACCGGCTCCACACCCACCAAGGTTAGGAAGCAAGTCAATCTCCAGGGCCTACAGCAATCATGTCATGCAAAAATCATGCTGCCAGGCCAGGGTTTCCAACGACATTGGCAGAGACAGAGAGGAGATGGATAGTGGTTGATCAGTTTATACCAGCTGTCAACAAATCATGATTTATGAATTTAAACTGCACTGGGATAAGTTTTCCAGAAAGAAAAGCTCCTTTAGGCGCAATACATTTGCCTATGGTGGGGGGCTAAGAATTACGCATCCCTCCATACTGCCTTCTACCTCAGTGACAGAGCCCCACCTCTCCTTCCTCAAAGTTGAAAAAATTACATTGTTGATAGTCCTAATCCACAGGTCTCAGCCAAAGTGCTTTTCTAGCCACTGGGTGTTATGTTCAAGCCATCTTGATTTTGACTGCTTCCAGGACTAAGGATGGATCTTATCTTTTAGCATAAGATCCTGCTTTCTTTTGTGAGCAGGTATTTATTCCTGAGCCATTGCTAGTCACATCTGGGTCTTCAAAAAAAAAAAAGTTGTTTCCCTGAGGATTGATTGTCATTGTCCTTATAATTGCAATTAACTAGCCTAGAAGCAAAGTGAGGTTATGGATATACTTCATAGAGCCAAGGCTAATTGCTCTGTGATTTTTCCCTGGGTGCACCAAGAGTAATTCAAACTGGAGATGAAGAAGCAGAAAAAAGAGGAGGAGAATTTGAGGTCCACCCGGGCTGGCTTCTGTGCCAGTTCCCCTCTTCTAATTGTCATGCTGTTGTAGGTTTGGAGAAGGCACTCCAGGGGTTTATCAGGTTTTACCCATGTAATGAATAAACTCACTTTTCTTTTTTAAATGTTTTGTTTTACTCCGCAGGTGCTGGGGAGATAGCACATTGGACTAACACCCCTGCATAGGCAAGTTTGGGCAATCATAGGGTTGGTGGTCCAGAATCTGGCACCACATGCTGCACCGGTCCTGTCTCCAGGGTGCACTAGCCCAGCCAGAGTCCAGGCATAGTGATGTAGGCCTGTCATCCCAGTGCTGGGGAAGCTGAAAGCAGGAGGATCACCACAAGCGCAAGCTGCGTAGTGAGACCCTGTAACACCAAATACATTTATATATATATATATATAAATATATATAAATATATTTATATTTTTATATAAATATATATATACATATTTATATTATATATATACATATATATATATATATATATATATATATATATATATGTGTGTGTATTGCTCCCCACGGGGGCTGATTACTGAATTTAGTGCATAGGGACGCTAGGGCCAATGTTCTGGCTTAGGCATTCGCAACAGTAGCACTGGAAGAACGCAGCTGACTGCTGGAAATTTCATGGAGGCCAAAGGCTAATGCCTTTTACTTAACACCAGTTTTCCCCTCAAAATGCAATTTGCTCATGGGTATAGCTACCTTAACCATCTTTCCTCCACCAAGTTCAAGTACAATACTCCAGGTTTCAACACCACTTCCTCCTGTCATAACATATGCCCCATGTGCACCTGAAAAAAGTTAAAAACATAAAAGAAAGAAAAATTCAAGTTCAAAATGCAAGCCCGTATAGTAATGTCCAAGCCTTAACATTATATTTTCTTGGCCCTTCAGAAAATCTCTCCACATATGCAGCTGGTCTTCTGTCTTATTCTTGTTTTATGGATGAACACTTTTGGCTCTTGCATGAAATGGTTGTGGCTCTTTAGGGGAGGAAAACAATACTGAGTAACTGGTTTCTGCGCAAATTGAGAAATATGAAAGAAATACAGATGAAAGTTAAGTTCTCTCTCTCTCTCTCTCTCTCTCTCTCTCTCTCTCTCTCTGTCTTCTTTCCTTTCTAAATGCAAGACTGCATCACACTGCAGCGATGTGAGTATGCAGGTGAGCATCCTTCATCTTGGTACAATGCAGAACACCCTGTGTCTTGGCTGCAGAAAGCAAGAGATGGGCAGGCTTCCTACCACGAGCCCTTAGCCCAGAAGCAGAGTGTCTAACCAGCTCCCAAGAGGTAGCAGGGAAGATAGAAGCTGAAGATTGTTAACTTCTCACTTTTAGTTTTTACAAATTTAGCAGTCAGGCAAATCTTTACCTTTCACCCGGAGAATGGAGAGTACAATGCTAATGATTCGAAGAAAGGAACCAAGGGGCCACTGCCACCTGCTACACAGGCAAGAGCCTGTGATTTCTAAACTTTCTATGATAGAGTCATTATGTCCTTTCGCTGCTGTTGAAATGCATATCTGCTGTAAAGGCAGCTTTTACCTGCTTTAGATCTCTCCTTACTGATTCATGAGCTATGTGCAAGTGAAATGCTCTGCAAGTGTGGCAGAGCACGCACCGCCATCAGGCTAAGGGAAGACTCTTATTTTATTTTATTTTATTTTATTTCACTTTTAATAAGAAATAACAGTGGGATAGCTTCACAACACATTGGTGGGGCAAGCACAATCATTACTACCGTGCACATTCTTGTCTTCATAGTTGTTGTTCCAAGTACAAGATGCAGGCATGGTAACTTTTCTAAACGTTATTGGTACCAATTTTTCTTACCGAACTAAGAGAAAGTAGTTGTATGCATAGACCAAGAGTCCATAATAGTAGTGGGTATTTGGCAGAACTGGCAATGTCAGAAGCTGTTGACTCCAGCCTTTGACAGCTCAGCATACTAATTTGGCTGAGACTATGAAAGTAGAGGTGAATTTAGACAACGTTATTTCTTGGCCTGGGGCAAAGTACCTTTACTTTATGGGAACTTCAGGTATTACCATAGCCCACAGCTACACTTAAAAAAAAAAAAAAAATCCCATTTCCATCTCCCCAGCTGCTCAAATTAGAAGAGAAAACAAAGTCAATGAGAGCTCATGTATGCAGAAGGCGCTACACGCAATTAGTACGCAGTGAAACTAATTCTCCTCCCTCCTGGAGAGACGCATTGTTCACACGTTAGGGAATGGGAAGGAGAGTGTATCTTCATCCCTCCTGCTGAAATGACCTTTGTTTACTTAAGTGCTTAATGACACTTGGTGCAGCATAATAAGTAACTGAGAACAGCTCATTTGCACCTTTCCTTTTGCTCTATTTTATAACAGAGGAAGAAATTGTGTCCAATCCATGGGAACAAAAGGAGCAATCTGTGTTTCATTCTGCCTGTTGGTTCTGATTTGGGCCCAAGAAATCACCTTCCTTATTGTTTTAGATCTGTTATTTGTCAAAGCAAAGCAGCCTGCGAGGATTATTAGTCCTTGGAAGCTGGAGGGCCAATAATGCTAATGGAATAAATAATATATCATTTATTAGAACTGTTCTGGAGGGACTTACACCAATTCAGTTTACTAGCCTCAACAGCATAATATTTAGCATCCTCTAACAAGTTTCAGGGTGAGATATTAGTTTGCAATCCAACGAGGATCCTTGAAATACAGCTTAAATTAGACAGCATATTAAAAATTAATGGCAGGCCAATTTCCTACAATTAGGCTTTTATCTGGGGAACAGACTGCCTGGTTTGCATCATATTAGCAGCTTTTGGCTATGCATCTTCTGTACTGTTTTAGCTGACTCAGTTTGTCAATGAGTCAGCTCCTGTTTCTTTACTCACAAACATGTCATAAACAGACGCACTTGAAGGTATAGGCAGCAGCTGAAATTTATCCGCCGGTAAGAGTAACTCAGGAAGGTACCCCTGTGGCCTGGGATGCTGAGGTGCACTGCTCAAAGCCCTCATCAGGAACGAAGGAACTGATTTGCGCCGCTGCTGAGAGTGAGGCTGGAATGCAGCTTTTAACTAGGAGCACTGTAGGAGAACCGCTGTGGGTGAAGAAAATTGCCTCGCTCAAGGTCACGCTCCTTCTAGCAGCAGCCCACAGCTCATAGGTGATCAATGTGCGGATACGAAGACCAGGTCTCCAGCCCCCAAGTCAGGGTAACTTCTAATCTCAAAGTGCTGAAGGAAATAAAAAGAACAGCTCTGCCAACCAAGAGTACTTTACCCAGCAAAGCTGTCTTGAAGAAATGAAAGAATAAAAACTTCACCAGACAAACAGAAGCTAAGGGTATTCTTCATTGTTATGCTTGCTTTATAGAGTTTGCTAAAGACAGTTCTGGATACCAAAAGAACAGGCTGATAGCCAACAACAACCAAAGAAAAGTCTCAAAGGAAAAGCTCAGTGGTACAGATAACCCACAGGCATAGTAAGCAGTCTTCACACTGTAAGGGGGGTGTAAAGCAACTATATGGGTTAAAACCCATAATTATCGATAGCAAACCCAGCTCTATATAAAATCCTTAACAGCATAGTAAAGAATACTTAGCAACATGGCTTATGTGAGCCACCATTGGTGCAGATATTAGACAGTATTACGAGCAAACTGTAAATCAGACTTTCTTTAAAAAGCACATCCTTACTGAGCATTAGCTAACTAAATATACGTATGGATAGAAATACTTAACATATATAATATATCCATAATTAAATAAAAAAGAAGGGTGAGGCGTAGTCTCATATTTTAATAAGTTAATCCATCTTGACCATTGTAATTCATGTCAAGCTCAGGACATTGAGCAATGAAAAAATCAAGCAATAGCTTCACAAGATGAGCAGAATTGACAGAGCATCAAATAATCATGAGAAGAAGATAAAATGTAGCTAAATAAACTTTGTTCTATAGATTACTGTTTTAAGTATCTTGCTTGGTTTGCATGTATGTATGTATGTACATATGTATGTATGTATAATTTATTTATTTATTTAGTATCAGGAACCAAGCTCAGGACCCCATGCTTGCCATTGAGCTAATCCCTGGCCCTCTTCCTCAAGTAATTGAATTCTGTCATTGTGGTCATCCATTGCCTACCTTTAATTTCTACCATTTTATGTGGTTTATTTTTACTTCATTCTTAGTTTTGTTTATTGGACTATGTCCAAGCCTTTGTCCAATGTACTTGTGTCTACTAAGTGCCTAGTCAAATCTAGTACATTGTATAGTTGAACATCTATCATTTAATCTTGGTAAAGTATTTTTCTTCAATTTCTGAGTTTAGTTAATGAAATGAAAATTTAAAAATCATTACCTTTGCAATGTATATGTACATCTACATGTACACTTACATAATTTTATTTTCTTTTTATGTGTTTTAGTTCAGAGTTTTGCAATTCCTTATTTAGATATTAACTATTTGAAAACGGTTCTATAGATCTCATAAATTCAAGCTGGAATGTTAAATTTCTTTTGATATTTATTTTTCCAAAAAGAGGAAGAATTTAGAGTACATGATTTAGACTTTTGTTTTCTATTTTCTTTTCAGAGAAATTTTTAATGTAAGTAGACTTTTTACTTGAATGTGGTAAAGGATTTATGGGAAATGGACGGGCCTGTGTTTGTGGTTAGTGTTCTCTTTGGATTTTGGGTTGCCTTTAATTTTGTTTTCTTTCTTCTTTACCTGACAAAGTCCACAAAAGATGCCTTTTGCATTGGCTTTACTTCATTCTTTCGAGGAAGAGATGCCTTTTGAAATTCACCAGCTTAGTGCCTGTATTATTTTCAAGTACTTTTTTTTATAGCCAGTGCCCAGACATTGTAGCTCTCAGACTTGTTTCAGAATTTTTATGATTAGTGGTACCTTTTCATTTGTTTCTTTCTTTTTAAGAGAATTAAAAATAGTAAAATAAATGAACAAACATTACAAGCAATATAGAATTTCACTAAACACGCTATTAGGAATTAAAAAATGGTTGTTATGTTGCAACTTCAGATTAGCTGTTTAGATTAACAGACACAAGCATGCAAAAAATGGTAAAAAAAAATAGGGAGAGAAAAAAGAAAAAATTAAGCAACAACTATTCCTTCCAATACACCAATAGAAACCAGAATTTCAGTCACTCACGCTAATATATATATATATATATATATATATATATATATATATATAATTTTCTCATCCTTTCCTTCTTTCTTTTCTTTTCTCCTTTCCCTCATTCCAGATGTCCTATGTGAACCACTGTGTATAGCAGCATGATCTTGGAAACATTGCAAATGCCCATCGCCTCTGTATTTCGTAATATGACTTGCTCTGGTTTCCATCACCTTCTTCCTGCTCCGGACGCTCCTCGCCTCACTTCCACATGGCTGGTTGAGTGATCCTGTGGGTATCAGTGCTCAGATGTGCTGCTATTTCTTTCCTGCCTGTCTGAGGCTTGTAGAGCTCTCTGTCTCCTTGTTACACCAAGCAAGACGGGCTGTGCATCTGCATTCACTTGCCTTGCTGGCCAGTATGCTTTTCAAATTAAGTATCACGAGATGGTAATTTGAGAGGCTGGTGCAACTCAGAAAGACTTTGATAGTTTACCAAATATTTTTCCTCTGCATTGATATGTTCATTATTTGTTTTAAAAGATTGATATGTAACGTTACCAGGATAGGTATAATCTACAGAGACAGAAAGATTTGTACTTCCCTTGAGTTGGGGAAATTGAGGGGTTACTGAAAGAAATGAGTTTTCTTTAAGATATATGCCTTTATTTTCTTAAGACAAGTTTTAGGTTTACAACAGAATTGAGTAGAATTTAAAATTTCTTATATACCTGTCACAGGTACTGTACTGTACTCACAGGTACGTACTGCCTTCCTGTCAAAATCTAACATTAGACATATATATTTTTTCACAATCAATGAACCAACATTTTGTGCTGAAAGTCCATAGTTTCCACTGCATTTTAATTTTTAAATGTATTTCATTGCTGCAGGGTCTCACTACCCGGCTTGGAGTAATGGTGACCCTCCTGCTTTCAACTTGCTCTGCACTAGGACTAGAGGAGTGAGCCATCACACCCAGACTCTGGCCAGCTCAGCCCACCCTGGAGGAGGGGTTGGAGCAGCATGTGGTGCCAGGGATCCGGCCTGAGCTTGCCTAGGCAGGAACTTTAGTCTGCTGAGCTATCTTGCCAACCCTCTGGATTTCACTCTTTTTTTTTTTTCTTTTTCTTTTTTTCATGACCTTTCACTTGCCAGGCAGGTACTTGTGCCATGGAGCTATCTCCCTGGCCCCTAGGATTTCACTCTTGCTATTGAACATTCTGAGTTTTTCACAAGTGTGCAGCATCCTGTATTAACCATGATAGCTTTGTTTGGAGCACTTTTATATACTTAAGCATTCCTTGTGCTTTGCTTGTTCAATTTCATTTGGGGGATGAGAAAAATTTAAAAATTAGATTGTGAACATCTGTAAGTATACTAAAAACAGTGAATTGCACACTAAATTGTTAACTGTGGTATGTAGGTCATACCTCTGAAATGCTCTTAAATTAATTTGTGAAGAGTCGCACTGTTTGAATGTTGGTATCCACGTTCTAGAGTAGCTGCAATCTTACAGTACTCTGACCACAGCAATCCATTAATATTTGACAATTTCTGATCTTTTCCTTTACCCAGCTAAGTCAAAGGATCTTTGCTTTGTTTGCAATTGTTTTCTCTTCCTCTCTGCTTCAAAGAGTTAAATTGCAAAAGCTATTTATTTTTTCCTTGATACAGGTTTATAAAAGAAAAGAAAGTACAATAAAAATAGTACAAGCATGTTCTAAGACTGAAGCAGGAATCCTTCAGATCATTTACAGAAAGTCACTAATGTCATAGTAGAGAATCAGTGGAAAACTTCCTATTAAGCTCTGTGGAAATCTAAATATAACTTGAAAATTATTTGAAAAAAGAAAAGATGAATTTACATATTTTTCACATTATGTTTCAGTTGTGAAACGGTGTTTATTTAATGTTTGTCAGGCTATTTGTGCCAAAACTTTCATATGATAATAATTCTGGGGAACATTCTCTAAGAATAGTGCATACAAGCTCCAGACCTGTGTGGAATCATAAAAAAAGTAAAATCATACTAGACTCGAACCATTTATGATTTTGCTTCAGTAGTTGGAACTGTGGTAGGAAGGAACAGAAAATCGTGGGCGTGAAGTCAAGAGGTTATCAGAACACCACAGAGATGAGGCCGTGGTGCGAACACCAGCTGCGAACGCTGTGGAACGCCTGCCTGTCTAGGATGGATCTTCCAGCTAGAGGCCTATACGTATGCTGTCCTTTGTGGGCCACTAAAGTAAGAAATAAAGTGATAATGTGAAAATAGCCTCATGAAGTATCAAACTAGGAATTGTTTTTTAATTCTAAAATCTATTAATATAAACTCTTCCTGAATGCCTACAGATGGTTAATGATATGAAACAGTGAGAATAGAACTTCATAATCCTACCCAATTTTCATAATGTCAGCAAGCCCGAGATTTTTATTTTAAAGCTAGAAGTAATGTTAGAAACGTCACGCAATTATTTAGTTATTTTAAATGGAACTGTATATCAAGAGCACGTGATCATAATAACAGTTCAATAAATGTTGACTTCATTTACTTCTCAGTTTTTTTCTCTTCTCCTACTAATCTCTAAAGAAGCCATACATTTATATGTAATGCTTCCTTCCCTGTTTGAAAACTACAGGGAGAGATAATTAAGCTTAATCTATGAACAGATATAAACATACATTAACAGATGCCCTATTTTACAGTGGCAAGGGCTGACTGCTTTACAAATGCTTGTGATAAAACACGACATTAATCAAGAAGATTAATTCTTGCTCTGATGCGATTTGAAGTTTTTTCACTCAAATTCTACCTAGAGAGAGGAATACCTTCACCAACGACAGCCATTGGGGCAAATCCCAGTTTCCGATCTTACTTATATTAGCTGTTCTTACCTTAGGAATATGATTAATTTCAAAGCCTAGCAAAGAGACTAGAATATTGAAAGAACTTCAAACTTAATTTCTCATTTAGTTAATGTTTCAGTTCTTTGGACCTCACCCTGGTTCCAGCTATTTCCTATTACTGTTCTGTATGATCTGATGTCCAGCATTCAGAGAAGGGAAGGCAGATGTAATACTTTCAGATCACATTTCATTTTATTCATTAGATGCCAAAATGTAATTTTCCTCTTTTTTTTTTTTTTTTTTTTTTCCTGTGGGACCAGTCTTTGAACTCACAACCTTGCACTTGCCAGGCAGGCACCTGTGCCACAGAGTTATCTCCCCAGCTCAAAATTTAATTTTATTCTATACTACATCATATTGTACTGGATGTTTACTTCGGGTAAATCACAAATTAAGGTGCATACTTCTATTTTGTTTCTCCCATAACTGGAATCATAGCTGAAACATAGAAGGGGCATAAGTGGGGCTGTATTTGTGTAATATGGAAAAAATTGAGCCATAATTACTCAGTAACACTGTTGGAAAACAAATACAGAGTTTTACTCAGAATGTATTGATTTACAACTTAAATACTTTGGTGACTAATAATGAAGCATAGAGAATCCAATCAAGAAGAGGAGTTATATTCTGTTTTTGACCCTAGATCAATCCCAGCACTGACTTGGGGGGTGTTACCCTCTGTATCACACTCCAGCTTTGCGGGGAACAGCGTACGATGTTCAGAGGCTAGACTAGAAATAGCTGACTTCAATATTGCCTACAGACAAGAAGGGGTTCCTAGGACATTTAAAGAAATATGTGCTGTATCACGAATTTCTAAGAAAGAAATTGGCCGATTTTTAAACTGATATTGAAAGCTTTAGAAATCAGGGTGGATTTGCTTACCACTGAGGACTTCATGTCCAGGTTCTGCTCCCACCTCTGTCTCCCGAAGCCAGTGCAGATGGCACCGACTCACAGAGCCCGCAAGGCCGTGGAGCTGGCCTTGGTTCCTGGGAGAAGCCTGGTCTCCGTGGCGGCGGCAGCTGTTTACATGGCCTCAGAGGCATCAGCTGAGAAGAGGACCCGGAAAGAAATTGGAGATATTGCTGGTGTGGCTGACGTTACAATCAGACAGTCCTACAGACTTGCCTACCCTCGTGCCCCAGATCTTCCCATCAGACTTCAAATTCGACACCCCAGGGGACAAGCTGCTGCAGCTATAAGCTGAGGCGGCAGCGCGAGCTCATGTGCAGCAGTGGGGCTGCTGTGCGAAGCCGGCGCACAGTACCGGAAGAGCTCGCTACGCAGGGCGGGCGCGAGACGCATTCAGGCCTAACGCCGCTGCTTGGCGTTTTGTATGTATATACTAGTGAAACGTATTTAATAATTTAAATTTCCTACAGAATTTGTTTTCTTTTATAGCAATCTAGGAAACTGTATTTTGGAAGATATTTGAAATTATGTAAAATTCTTGAATGAAACATTTTTCAAAACTAATTTTTTCTTTATAATTACGTATTATATGTAATTTATAATATATAAGTTTAAATAATGTGTATCATTGCAACTAATGTAGCTGACAGAGGTTCTTGTTTCCCATTATTTTTCTTTTATATATAGAGAGAGGTTTTAAAATATAAATGAAATTGTGCAAATAGAAAAAAAAAATCCAAAAAACAAAAACCGTGCAAGTGACCGACCAATACAGGTATGAAAACAATACTCAGCATTTTCAGCTTGTAGGGAAATTCAAATCAAAATTGCTGGTACCTTGAGATCTCATTTCTTTTCCTCCTCAGAATGGCGGTCAGAAAGAACACAAAAAACAATGAACACGAATGAGAATACGGCAAAAAAAAGGAACCTTCCTATGCTGTTGGTGGGAATGTAGACTTGTATCCACTGCAGAAAAGAGTATGGGGAGTCTTTGAAAAACTAAAATAGAAATAGAAAAACTAAATAGAAATGCCATTCACTAAACAAACTAAATAGAAATACTCTATCACTTACTGTAATATTCGAAGACATTATGCCATAATGATACAAGTATATTCATGCTATAGCGGTGTGATTCACAATGGTAAGACATGGAAAAGTCTAGATGCTGAGTCTAGTGTATACCCATTGTGGAAGAACATTCAGCAGAAAATAAGCAGGAAATAATGTCATTTGTAGGCACACCAGTGGAACTGAAGGTCATCAAGTTAAGTGAAATAAGCCAGGCACAGAAAATTACTCATCATGTCGTTTGTTCTACATGGGACCCAAAAATATAAATAAATATGTGAATAAAATAAAAAGGAGACTGCAGGAAACTGGAAGGCTCCCACTTGGAGATGGGGTCTGCTGTAAATTCCAAATATTCCCTTTGTATTACCTACAATTAATTGTAATTGTTTTCTAAAGTCTACCATTTTGAGGTAAAAACAGGAGAAAGATGTTGGTGCAAAGGTATGGAAAACGATTAAGATATCGGATCTGCATGTATCATTTCACCAGAATGAACATCATTCTTCTGTATTCCACACGTGCACTAGTAAAAACAAAACGGGCTGCATATGTTGAGCTGTCACTTCCCTCGCGCTTATGCTGTGGTGAGACTTTTGAATTTTTGATTAGGGTTCTTGATTACTGCAATTTGGATTAGTTAAGAAAAAGCACAGGGTGTAGTCAACTACTCTGTCTAGTTAACAGGCTGTTTAAGGGTGCACCTCTTCTAAGGGAAAGTAGAGCATAGGGTAGCACGCTGAAGGTTTGACTGGCCATTGCTGATCCAGCGCAGAGGAGGCCACAAGTGGGACACTCCTCAAAGCTGAGGCAGCTTTACCTGACAGCCATCAAGGGAGCCGGGACTCCGTTCTCAAAATTCTAAGAAAGGGAGCTTATGAAAGAAGTGTGTGGGGAGAGTAGAATGGCGGTTATCAAAGGCTGGGTGATCACGTGACAGGGCAGATGAGGAGGGGAGAGTCGGAGGATGCGTAATCGAGGTTAGATGGGAGGCGTCAGTTTCCTGAGAGTCATTGTACAGCAAGGCGATTATAGTTCATTACACACATGGTATCTTGGAATACACAAAATGGCCATGTGTTCCTACCCAAAGCATTGAACTCAGGAGGTTATGTATTTGTTAGTGGGCTAGAGATAACTGCTTCGCTATGTGGTCGTACTTCAAAACATTATTTAGGACCTGATAAAAATCAACATTATATTTTAACTTAAAAATATGGAAGGACGTATGGGGGAGCTGTTAGAATTTATGCAAGACTTTGCAGCAAACACACAGCCATTCTGTCATTCGCACCTGATTTATATATGCTTATGACCTAGCTATCAACAGTCTATTAACTGGAATACTTATAAAGGGATAATTTTAGGAAGATATTGATAAGGTAGTCTGAAAACTTCACTAGTTCTCAGTAAATAAGTCTGATTTTTTAAAATAAAGATTAATATTTACTATTTTACACTTGGTATTGAATATGTACTCTTTGCTCAATAATCTTTCTACCTGTAAATGTACTTATCCATTTAGCTTCTGAAATACAACACATTTCCTTGTTTTAGAGTTCTGTCAATATCCAAACCCTTCCTAAACCTCTTTTGTTTGCTTTTCCTGGTGTGAGAAGATTTGAGAATTCTGCTAGGTGACGTAGACAACTCCAATCAAGGTTTCATTGTGCAAAATAAATATTCAGGAAAAGTCTCATCCGATGATGCCAAGCTCTGTTTGACTTCATAAAGTGTGGCATTTTCATCAAGCCCGAGATTGTTTACTTTACCTTAGACATTTTCAGTATTAATTAAATGGATGACTGTTCCACCACCTAAATTCTTCCTTTATAAATAATTGGGTGAAAGGGTTGAAAGCCTTAGAGTAGTTTTGATACTTTTGTGTCTTGACAGTACTAGTGATAGGTAATCTCATTTTTTGTCCCTTATAATCACTGAAATTCCAGAGAGATAAATATCTGGAATGCAATCTATAGACTCTTGATTGACAATTGAAAAAGTTCTCTTTACTGAAGAGTGTCTTGTTAGATGCCAATAGAACTAAGTTGAACGCACAAACCTCCTTTTGATATTTCAGGAGGATCTCATAAATTAGAATAAATTAAAATCTGATGCGATGTTATATCATAACCTTATCGGGTGAAAATTTTCATTTATTTCTAATAACAGTGAAGTATTGGGCTGTGCAATAAATTTGAAATGTTGGAAAGGAAACAGTGATATTTCAATAACAAACTTTCCTAGTGTCTTTGACACTGATTGTACAATAATTCTTTTTGGATAAATTGACATTTGAGGTTACTGAGAATGTGTTAGCTGTCTTGTAGTAGTTATTAAGCCCCATCAAACATTCTGATTTCTTGTCCGGGGATAGCAATTGGGTTTCTCTGGACAGATCTAAAGGCTTTGTTTGCCCTTTGCTACCATTTCCCTGCGGTACCAGGATTGGATCTGCTACTGTGTATGTTGACTGCAAGTTAGCAATCTGCAACAGGGACATTAGTATGGATCTTGCATTAATAGTTCTTAATAAAAACCATTCTCCATACATAAAACAGGGATTGAACAAACTGCCAGCCTTCAGTAGTTTTCACATCAAGTTTAAGCTAGTGTTTTTCTTCTTCTTCTTCTTCTTCTTCTTCTTCTTCTTCTTCTTCTTCTTCTTCTTCTTCTTCTTCTTCTTCTTCTTCTTCCTCCTCTTCTCTTTCTCCTTCTCTTGCTTCTCCTCCTTCTTCCTCTTCCTCTTCTTTTTTATTTGGTACAGGGTCTCACTACACAGTTTGGGCTTGTAGTGATTCTGTTCTCAACATCCCCGGAACTGGGGTTACAGGCATGCATCATCACATCAGGTCTCGGTGGCTGGTACTGTGCTCTTGGGGGTAGGGATGGTGCAGCAGGTAGTGCCAGGGATCAAACCCTGGTCCCTGCACTTGCCTAAGCAGGTGCTTAGTCCACTGAGCTATCTCGCCAGTCCTGAAGCTAGTATTTCTGTTAGACAGCTCAAAAGCTTAACATGCTAAGTCATTTGGTTAAATTGTGCCTAATGTTAAACTGCCTTCTAAGTATTAAGAGACTGCAAATTAAAAGCTGAGTGATATTTTCAAAATGCAAGCACTATGTATCAATTAGTTACTGTCCACTTTTTTCTCTTCCACCTTGTTTTTCTCTGCTGAAATATGTTTGGATAACATTTACCTGCAACTTTATACATTGCTCCAGGCTCTGTCTTCTACAAATAAAGCTCTTTGCTGTCAACATATATCCAACTATTAAAGCAGTAAATACATCTTCCAAACAAAACAAAAGAGATGCAAGAAGGTTTTTGTTTAATTCTGGAGGCTAGAGAGAGTAAGATTTTCTTGCTCACTGAGTATTAACATTAGAAGGCATCTCTCTCTCTCTTTTTAGAATTTTATTTATTTATTTTCTTGTTTCAGAACGTTTGTTTGTTTATTTATTTATTTTTGTGGCCGGCTCAGCCTGCCCTGAGGGTAGGGCTGGCACAGCATGTGGTGCCAGGGATTGAACCGTGGTCCCTGCAGCTGCCTAAGTTTTCGTAAGCTTAGACCCCTGAGCCATCCTTCCGGGACTAAGGCATCTTTTAAATGCATTTCTGAGTACGAATTCTGCTCCACTTGCCGGTGAATACATGAATAAGTTTGGATGGTTATATGTAAAAAGAAAACGAACTTGAAATTAACCAAACTTCTGCAAAATGGTTCAGAATAAGAAATATTTGTTGCTTTAGATTAGATTATTCCTCAAACATACCCAATTCCTATTGTAGTTTAAAGTCAGCAACTAGGACTAAATATCTTCTATCATTTAGGGATATGCTTTCATTAAAATATAGTTTAAAATATCATCTGCATTGAAATTTAACTTTTAATTTTATCCATGTGAATTTACATTAGTCTTGTTTGAAATGAAAATGTTTGCCAAATATGGAGTTATGATCAGGAACTCTGTTAGGCACTGAAAAAAATATCATATTCCCAGTCTCTACACATGAGGAGCCTGCAATTTGCATTCAATATGTGTTGCTGGCTTGCAATTTACAGTACACTCGGAGGCATCAAGCAGTGCATTTAGTCCCACAGCTTGTGTGGCTGAGGAGGTGCAGCAGTGCTTCCCTGTCCCCTAGTCTAGAACTGCCATTAGCTTCAACCAACGGGCTATCTAGGCTGGCTTCTCGCCTAAAGATCCAAATGGGCAGACACTGCTACCAGTCTCACACGTTCTTGGCAACGCGCAAGTCTACAGAATCTGTTGCACGGGAACTCTGTTTCTTGATAACAAATTATTCTGTTTTCTGTCATTGGGCTCTCCTACGTGTGCATTTTCTGCATAAAGTTAAATGTGTATTGGCTAATTAGAGAAATGTTATACCTACTGTAATTTCAATTTTCTTGTGTTTCTATAGTTGTCTCTTAGGTGCACAAATACACATGAATGCGCCCATGCGTATGTGCACACATGCACACACACATACACACGCACGCACACATGCAAACACATTTTGCCTTTTTCTGTCTGTGTGCTTTATCTAAAGCTTTCTAACAGGCCACACTGTTTCCCTGGGGTTGGAAAGTGTCTGCTATCCACCAAGGCTTGCATCTGTCAGCACATAGCACATGGCCCTTCTCTGTCTGACTCTACTGTGCCTTTGGTAGGAATACATGCAATGAGAAAAACAGAAAGAAAGTAATGATATAATTAGAATTTTAAGAAAAGTTCCGAATGAAACTGTTGTCTTAGGGTGCTGTGTATCGACTTTATACCATAAGATATGACATCATAGGATCTGCATACATTGTGTTTTGCGCTTATTTCTATTTCATTTCATAATAATGCTCACTGAAAATACACGGTAAAGGCTGCTTCGGACTTGCTCACCAGCTGTGAGCATTGGGGACTTGTTTAGCCATTAGGAAGGACATATTTTTTTTCACTAAGTAGAGCCTTGGAATTCCATAGTACAGTGTCACAGTTAAGATTCATATAAACTACAAAGTCCCAACTGTGCCTGAACTTTGCTAAGTACTGGAGATGAACCAGCCTTCAGCTGAGCTGCTGTCGGTTTGTGTCAGCTGCAAGACATTTTCCTTGGAAAGTAATTTCTTTTTCTTTTCCAATTTATATTGCACTACAAGGAGAAGATTTTCTTTTATTGCCAAATAAAGTTTTGATTTGATGGTAAAGAAAATGAAATCATTATTAAGAAATGATGATCGCCCATACTTGTAATCCCAGCATTCTAGGAGACTGAGCCAAGGCTGGACAATTTTACAAGACACTGTTTCAAAATAAAAAGGGTTGAGAATGTAACTCAGGGTTAAGGTTCTGGATTTAATCCCAAACACAGTACAAAAAGGAAGCGAGGAGGGAAAAAAGAGAGGTAGGGAAGGGAAGCAGAGGGGAAGGGAAGAGGGAGAAGGGGGAAGGGGAGGGGAGGGAAATAAGAGAGGGGAAGAAGAACTGGTGAAAAGATCTGTGCCTACTAAACATGTATAATTTTCAACTAGCTTAATTAATTAATAATCCCTTTTGATCTTCAATCCAACAAAAATTACTTTTCCAAAATGATCTCTTTCATTTCCTACCAAGTCAGTATACCCAAATGTAACCCAGACATAATGTAGAATTTAGATGATATCAAAACTTTCAGGTGAAAAACTTCAATCAGCAATTTAAATATTTGGTTAACATGAGACTGAACCTCTGGATACCTGGAAGCCACCATATGACTGGCAGAAATGTCTACCAGCTTTCCTATGTCTTGCTTTGATTATATATGGATCACCACGTCCTAAACCTGTAAATTTGCTTCTTACATCTTAAAGGAGAATCAGTGAATAGAGGGAGAAAAATTGAATCAATGTCTTTTTCAACCCATTATTAATAAATGCAAATGATGTTGAAATATAACAGCATAAAACATTTACTTACTATAGCGATGAGCATTATTTGGTTAAAAAAAAAAAGTGTTTGTCTACCTTTAATCCTACTCCCTGGAACCTAGTTTCTGTACATCCTCCAAATCCTTACACATTTCTTGTAATGTATTAATCAAACCCTCCTACACAGAAGTACATCTGGGTCAGGGTCATCTCTCTCAGGAATTTTTCTGAGAATGAAGAAAGTGAGCAGAACAAAACACATTTGCAGAATACAAATTTATATATTTTTAGCTTCAAGGGCCACAGGAAAGACACACATTGCCTAAAAGTATCTACAACTTACTGTAGTTGAGAGCAGAACTTTATCCAGCCGATCTTACTTGAGTGCTGAAGTGGGTTAGTTTGTGCACTTTCAGAAATATAATTCAACTCTTTTCTTGTGTGGCAGAGAAGGAAAAAGGGTCAATGGATCATCACACTAAGAGCTTCAACTGCAAAATATAGTGAGAGAGCCTTTATTTGTTGTTAAGAAGAGTCAGCTTAGAAAGAAATGGCAGACACATGCCTTTGCAGCCTGATTCCCTTAGGGACATCTAACCATTGAGCACAAGAAGTGAATTTAAATCTAGTTTCAAATTTCTGCAGCTTCCTTTAAGGACAGAGAAGCAATAGGATGGTGGCAATTTTTTTTCCCCAAATCTGTAACTCAATTTCTTAATAAAATGTTTTTACTCTTTATAAAATAATATCTAGAAAGTACATTAAAGGATAAATTTTAGAATCCATGAATTAAAAGAAATTTAAATCTGTATTTTGCTTTAGTTTGTCTTTATAGTAAATGGTATAATGTAATTTATTCCAGTTAGAGGCAATTCAAAATATCAAGGAAATGATAAACTTTGTACATTTTGCACCATGTTGAGATTTCCAACATAGAATTTCTAATATAGAATTACAAATGAAATATGTTGTTATAATATATATTGCTTATATTAATTTTAAAGGGCCATGATAGAATAATTCATTTTTAAAATAGGTTATTCCTTCTGGAAGATTGTTTAATTGTTGTACATGAACCAGCTTCAGTTTTCTTAGATCTTATTAGCAATGCTTTATTCTTTTTAGGTCATATTGTGTCAATTTCCTCATTTGTTACTAAGCTGTCACATGACCCATTCAATTCAATATTCTGTTACTAGAGTCTGCGTCAGCAAGCCTGTTTCAAAGGGGTGTTATATTCTCAGGTGTTAGTCTCATGTGTTAGCCTTGTTCCAACATTTATCCAATCAAAATGTTCTTTACACACCATGGAAAGCCTTACAATTGAAATACTCTTTCTATGCTTTTTGTTAAACTTAATATGATAGCAATACGTTTCTTTACTTAATTTTTAAATATTATACAGAAAGATTTCCTTCAAAAATTCTAAAATTCGTTTGATCATGTTTCAAGTTCTGTCATTTCAAAAATTACTTTCAGAGTTATTGTTTAATATCATGTTCCTTTTGTCTATATAGGTCACAATTAAATCTTTAGTCTCCAAATATACCTGAAAATAAATATGCAAGTTAATTAATCATGTTAACTATGGTTGCATAATAAGATATGGCAGTAAATATGTTTCTTTACTACCTTTAATATAAAAAAATCAAGGTCAAGGGCCTGGCGGAATGGCTCAGTGGTCTAAAGCGCCTGCTTGGGAAAGCTTGGGCGGCTTCAGGGACCGCGGTTCGATCCCCAGCACCACATGCTGCGCCAGCCCTGCCCTCAGGGCGTGGGCTGAGCTGGCCATAAAAATAAGTGAATAAACAAATAAAAAAAAAAATCAAGGTCAAAATGAAGCAGTACTTTTTCTCATGCATCATATAAGAAACATGTATTTATTTATTTATTTATTTGTATTTTAGAGAAGTATCTACAGGGTGTTCAGGGTCTCACTACTACATCAGACTTGTAGTGATCCACTTGTTCACCACTTTACAAGAGCTGGGATTACAAGCATGAGCCACCTCACCCAGTCTGAGAAAAGTGTAAAAACTCAGTTCCTCCATGTCTTCAAGAGTATTAAGCGACAAAAGTTCCCAGGTAACTTTGAGTAGACTATGGATCAGCATAATGCTTTTGAGAACAAAAAGCTGCATACTGAAATTGCAGTTACGTATGCTTTGATTTTGCATATTTACTTTTAAATTTTTATCTTACAGTTTTAGTCATATAACTACCCAATTTTATATATGCAAGTCATCAGTGCTTTTACCTGCAGAGGAATGTCTAAGGCTATCACACACCGGACTGTGTACTTGTGCAATATGAAACATGAAGATGTATAAAGGCATTGCGTAGTGGCAAAGAGAATGCAGCAGATCACCAAGATGTGAGCCCAAGTAGGGTCCATCCCACAGACATAGGGATTGTTCAACATAAGCAAATCAATAAATTTCACACACCTTGCCAACAGAGCCGAAAACAAAAACCACCTGGTCACCTCAACAGATGTGGAACAAACTTATGACAAGGTCCAACACTCATTCATGATGAAAACCCTACAGAAAGAATAAATGGTCTTTGACTCGATCTGATAAAAACCATCCATAACAAACCAACAGCATCAAATCAATATCAAACTGACCATCTAACAGCACCACACTAACTGCACAAAAAATGAAAGCTTTCACACTACAATCAGAAACAAAACAAGGATATTCACTACCACCACTCCTATTCAATATGCTTCTGAAAATACTAGTCAGAGCAATTATACCAGACAGAGAAATAAATGCAATAAGGATAAGAAAGGAAGAAATAAAATTATTATTGTTTGCAGATGACATGATAATCTATATAGAAGGCCCCAATAACTCCCCCCAAAAGACTTATTTAATAATCGAACTGAGTATCTTAGCTGAATACAAAGTCAACACTCAAATAATAGCATTCTTGTGTATAAACAACAAACTCAGTAAGAGAGAAACTAGGAAACAACATACCTCATAATAGCATCCAAAAAATGAAATACTTAGGAATCAATCTAACAAAGTAAGTAAATTATCTATATACTGAGAATTACAATGTTCTAAAAAAGGAGATCAAAGAAGATATCAGTAAATGAAAAGGTATCACTTGATCATGGATAGGAAAAACAAACATGTGAAAATGGCTATGCTCCCAAAATTGTTACACACAAATTACTGCACTACCAATCAAAATACCATTAGCATACCTCACAGATCTGGAGAAGACATAGCTATAATTCATTTGGAAACAGAAGAGTCTGGGTAGGCCAGCCAGATAGCTCAGTGGATTAAAACACCTGCTTAGGCAGATGCAGGGACAGGGTTCATGCCAGCTCTGTCCCAGGAGTACTTCGGGACACTGATTGAGGTTGGGTGTGGTGGCATGCTCCTGTAATCCCAGCACTTGTGAGGCTGAAAACAGGAGGATCACTATGAGTCCAGTCTGTATAGTGAGACTCTGTAGAACCTGTATTAAATAAAAAGTAAGACAAAATAGAAAAGAAGAAAGAAAGAGAAAGAAAGAAAAAAGGAAGGAAGGAAGGAGGAAGAAAGGAAGAAAGAAAGGAAACATACACGACAAATTCTTCAATGTTTCTAAATTTTATATCATTATTCTCTCCTGTGATACAACTTATCTTCTACTTTTTATTTTTGTTTTAGAACTTTTGGCTTCTTTTGAATTTGTTTTCATGAAATAATTAAAATGTAGAAAGGATAGGTGAGAATAAAGTGTTTCAAATATTTTATTTTTACAACTAATGATTCATCAACACAGAACCTTCTAAAGAGCATCCTGATGAGGCCTTCCTTGCACATAACTGATGTCAGTAGGGCTATATCTGCCTGGAGGAATGCTTGCTGGTCACTAGAGGTGGCTTTGGTTAAAACCATCGGAAAGAATGTCTATAGAATGGAAAGCAATTAGACTAAGAGTTTCAAAATTCAATCCGGAGATGTAACAGAGGAGCCAGAAAGAGAACCCATCAGTCAATTACATTTCCAGAGATTTTCAAGTAAATTAAGACTATATGAACAATTCATAATTATTAAGGTAGTATCATTAAGAATCTTATAATGCATCGTGAAAGAGGCATTAAAAGATTTTCCCAAAGAACCAGGACAGCTGTGTATGATATTAAGAAGGAAGAAATATTTTCATAAGTATTTTCAATCAGTTTTGGCATTAAAGAAAAGTCAACTGAAATCTAAAATATTTATACACATGCACTCTTACAAATAGATATAAATATGTATTCATTGGTTTTAGCAACATGGAAGCCATTGGTGTGACCCAGCATGAAGAAGGAGGAAACTGTACTGTATTAGATCAATTGAAAAATTGTGGGCTGTGGGTTAGTTTTCTTTTACTATAGGTTAATTGTGAAAGATGAATAAGAATTAGGTAAACATAATGGATAATGAGCTTAAGGGGTATTTTAAGACACACACACACAGTTAGATCTGAGTCATTTAAAAATTGAGTATATCCCAAAACAGCATCGGAAAAAGAAAGCAAGCCTGATAAAGACTAAATCTATACTTCTCTAAGATCAAAAGTAAACAAAGATGGGAAAGAGCTGGAGAGATAGCTTAGTGGTATAAGTGCCTATCTGGCAAGCACAAGGTCCTGTGTTTACTCCCCACACCAAGATGAAGAAAGAACAAGATTTTTACACTTAAGTATTATTAATGAGAAAGCACTCAAACAATAAGATGGCTATCCTCCTTGAAAAATTTCTGCCAACAAGGCCCTTTCTAGTTTCAGTTTTATTAATGATGTATGTGTTTAAATACTCTGCGAAGTTCTTGTAAAATAAAGAATGAAAAATTCATGATTGTATATCTAAGCAGACACATACAGGAAACTTTAAAACTTTTAATCTACCATATAACTATCAAAAGTGTAGGGGAAATTGTTAATGAGTTCACAATTTTCCTGAAAGTTTTAAAGATAATTCAAAATTATCAAGGGACAAATGGTTGGTCTACACTTTCACGAAATGGAGGGAAAATTATTTTTATTTTCCTCTTCTTTATAAACAAGATATGCCTATGTTTCAAAGAAGACAAAACATTGCTCCACGCAGTGGACTTGGGCCCGTTAGCAGTAATGTACAGTGTAATACAGGCTTTTTAATTCAATGGCAGTAGGTCCATTCTTAGAGGATATGACCCTATGTAAAAAAAAAAAAAAAAAAAAAAAAAAGGTTGAAAGGCTTTTATGACATATATAAAGTAGAATAAAATAATAAAATACTTGATAGCTTTTTTTAAAAAATAAAAGGTTTGAAACCAATTCGGTTGCATGGAAGCATACCAAGAACACACCTCGCTAATGCTTTCTTTCACAAAAGCCCATAGGGGTTAGGGCTAGGTAATAAATTCTTAGCTTAGCTCACCTGTAGAGATAAGGATCAAGCATCTTAAGTAAAGAACAATAAAGCCCAAGGACAGCTGTAGGGGGTTACTTGGGGATTCCTGAAACCTGGATTCAAGGACACAGATAACCCTTTATTCTAATGGTTCCTTGATTGTCTCTCCCTTTGCTTGGTATGTTACTGGTTGTCTCCTCCCCTGCTTGGAATGTTTTCAATTAGCATTTGTCTTAACCTAACCTTAGGTAAATTAAAAGAGGTAGTGTTCTCTAGTTTATATTCCCCAAAGCAGTTATGCAAATTCCTTAGCCTGTCCTTGAATACTCAATAAAAGTAAGATCCTTCGGTGGGTCGGAGCTCACTTCGAGAGAGACAAGTCTCAGTGAGTCCTCTGAACTAAGTTCATTAGGTTTCTCGTCGTTTCTTTCTACACTGACACCACAACAACACAACACTCACCTCTTCACTATTTGTAAGAGAGAAAACTTTTTAAAATGCAAATGAGAACAATATTTTGTGTTAGTAATAGCAAGAGGTCATTTTGATCAGATGACTTATGGGACTGTTCATGACCCCATGTTATCAGAATTAACCCTGAACCTTTTCTTTCTGTGTGTTTGTGTTGTACTTTCTTTGTCTACCTTTTCCTCAGAGGCTTCATACATGAAAAATGTACTAATGCACCTGTTATGGGGAAAACTGGAGAATTTATATCAGTAACAAAATGGAATCTTTTTGTAATTGATATAATTTATTAGATTTTAATATAAACAGTTCCTGTTAGAAGTTTTAATGTGGTTCTCAAAGTAATACACATAGGGTAAGTGTTCCTTTGAAATAATTGTAGCAGTAGTTTCATAATGGTATTGGTCCTAATGCTGCTGTGAAAAATATATCTTTCTCAAAAATCGCAGGCAGAAAGTGAAATTTTATTTTAGTCTTAATGTTGGTCTGGTCACAACATTTCATTTATGGACATAATATAGTCGGATCTACTATTGAAAATTAAATAGTACTAACACAAAATGACATTGTGTCAGTCTGATTCTACTTTCGAAAAAAATGTTTATAGAACATTTATAGCTGTGTTATTAAGATCAGCATTTGGTAAGTTTTCACCCCTCTTAAAGTCAAGCTCGGGGTAAACTATCTGAGCCCATATTGATTTTCTTCTCTTTGAATCCCTTATTAGTTTTGTCAGAAAAGCTGACAATAGGCTACACTTTCAGGTTTATCTTTTATTGATTGAAAATATGTCCCAATGAGGAATTAATTCCTTTAGTATAGTAATCACATAGCAATTTCATTCTCACTGTGATGGCATAGCCTGAAAATTCAGCAAATTCAATGAATGTGTAGCGTTGAAAAGTGAAAATATGAAGGCAATGCCCTTCCATACACGTAGACATTAGAAAATTATTTTATCATCAAGCGTTAAGAGGAGGCTATACATCACTGTGAATAATCCTTTTTGTAATTTTTTTCAGAAAAGCATTACTGTTAGAAATCATTCTTGAAGTTCCATATAATTAAATTTCCCTAACTTAATGCATAACTAAATTGTATCTGGTCAATCTCTGATAAGGGAGTATTTACCACTTCTCAAGGTGGGCATATATTTTCAGACGGAACTAATGGTAGTTTGAATATTATACTCAAATCTTCCTTCTTGAAATTTCTACTAATCTTATCCATTACAGTAATTCTCCTACAAACAGCTCTGGTGTTCTCATTGATCTTCTCCAGTCTGCTTAGTAATTCCTTATATCGCTTTATATATTAATGAAGGTATTATGTCTATAAATAACGATAAACTCTCTACACCTATGTTTCAACAGTGTTGAAAATTATTATCTCATATAATAGCTAGAGGCAAAATGGATTACAGTGTTGGCTTAGGAGCTCAAGAATAATATCAAAGAGTTGTTTTCTTTCTCCTCCTTTGTCTCTTCTGTAATCTTTAGTATAGTGAAAGTTCTTCATTGGGCTAATGAGAAGATAGCTTCTTCTTACGTACCAGACAAGGAAAGGATAGAGAATTACATTATTTTCTCACACATATTTCTTAAAAACATGGAAAAAATCTCCAGATACCTCTGAAAATTTTGTGACTCATTAGTAAATACGGAGCAACCCATTTCTGCTGGAAGTAATTCCAAGCAAAGGCAATGGGATTCCCATAACTTCTTTAGAAAAATTATCTGTGAAGCAGACTTAAATGTAATTCTAGCACCCATTGTTTTCATGCGTCTGCTGTCTTCTATTATTCTTTTTTTATCCAGGTAATTTCAAGTGAGTTGATTTTAATTCGTTGTACGTACAGAAAGCCATTAATGAATCATTGCATTACCTTGAGCTGTGCTTTATAGACATCTTCATGATACTGTTTTGATGGAAATCTAAAAAATAAATAAAAGCCTCAGTTTTAATGAGGTTAAAGTGGAGGCTCCCCATAAAAAATGCTAATGTATTTGTACAACATCCATAAACATACTTAGAATATATTCTATTTTTGTATTTTGTAAATATTATTTAGACTTATATTCAGTGTAGCATATAAAACTCCCACATGCTCTAAAATGACTGTCTTGTGTGCTAAAATAAGTTGCAATCTTATCTAAAAATATAGTTGTTGGTTTTCAAGCATATGTTTTGTTTTTGTCTTTTTATTTGTTGGCTAATACAGTAACAAATTATGAACCTAGTCTTTTTCATTTCCACCATTCTCAGTAATTTAGTGTGTAATTGTTAAGTTAATTGTGAAGTTATTATGCTTTTATGTACATAGTAATTATAACAGGACTTGCATAATTGCCAAAATAAAAGAATTCCATCAAATAGAAGCAAAATAAGACTTAAAAATATTAGATAGGACCTTTCAGATTGAGAGAAATTGTTCCAATCAGATGTACTAGTTACAACTTCACAATAACTGAAAATTTCTCATAATGCTAGGAACTTTTCAAATAGGCACAGAAATATTTACTGCCCATCATAAAACCTAGGGAAGAAAAAGCATTGATTGTTTTTTCATTGCAAAGGTAATTACTTAGCTGTCATATTAATATTTGGCAATGTATACAACTTTAACATGTAATTCAAGGAACATGATTTCTTCTTAACTATTACAGAATTTTTGTTATGATTATTATATAATTGAACAAATAACCTTGGGCAAAGCACTTTTCTAGGTACCACAGGATAGAGTAAGAATAACTTTATCGCTTGATATTATTGATAATTCATTTTTTTCTGCTGAGAACTTACAAAATATAAATACATAATGAAGATATAGACCCATAAAGATGAAGAAGGTTCATTTGTTTTTAGTGTATTTTGTGCAGGGTGTTACTACACAGCTCAGATTGCTCTGCAACTGGGACTCACAGTGCTCTCCCTGTTTCAGCCTCCCCCACACTGGGATTACAAACATATGCCACCATGCCTGGAAAATGAAGAATTTTGGAAAGTAACTCATAACAGGCAAGAGATGTAGATAAACTTAAGGAAAAAAAAAACAAAAAAAAAAAAACAAGAGTAGAAATAGTAACTGGCTTAACTTTTTGATTCCTATGTTCAACTCATGGTTAGCAGCGGGGGAGTCCACCAGCCAACACGCAGAACTCTGGACACTTGGTGAGTGAGAGTTTCTTGTGAAAAGATAGAATGTGGCTTGTTGAACTGCCTGTGACAAATGGTCAGAATTGCACTCAATTTTTAGCCCTCCAATCGAGAGCAAAATAAAAATTTGGAAAGAATTCCAGTATTCTACAAGAAAAAAGAAGCAGTGACAATGATTAAACTTGCAAACCAGACAAAATCTTTGGTTATTCAGTTTAATGAGCATGTTCATTTTTGAATTAAGATCATGGATTTTTTTTAAGGTTGTGAAATAACTTACATTAGAGAAGAGTGCATAAAACGTGGTATATATATATATATATATATATATATATATATATATATATGAAAATCCACATGACATACTTATTCAAATGCATGTCATGTATGTGTGTACCTATGTATCTAAATTAATGAAATCACAGCCAAGTTAAAAAATGCAACAATATCAGACTTCACAACCACTACCTTGTATGTGTGTTCTTTCTCTTTCTTTTCCCTTGCCAGCCTCCTTATATTTGTGGCACTACTCTTGCTAAATTGCCTATTTGTTTTAACAAGCTCTATTCATCTTTTTTAATTTTGATAGATATGTGACTTGTTTCCAGTGGTTGGCTTATTATTTTGCCTTTAGGGCCAATGCTGCCATGGACATGGCTGTGGGCCTGCCTGTGCTCAAGTTTCCCTGGCAATTGCACTTAGTGTTGATATCAATCATATGAAATGTACCCTTTACTTATTTTCTTTTTATATTTTCCAGTATATAAGGAGTGCCAATTAGAATTAAAACAGAAAAAAATACAAGTAATACAGATTTTTCACTTAACAAATTATTGTGAGTTTCACTGTATTTCTTGTAATGCATAGTGTTGTCTTCTAAGGAGTTATTCATATTACAGGGTATACACATGTAAAATTGGAAGAAGAACAAAACAAAGAAAGAAATGTACAGGAAATTAAGAAGAGAAAAAGTATAAACAATTGAAAAAGGGAGGCAAAACAAATTAAGTATTATCTGTTCCTTTCCATAGACCAGCACAAATTTACAGTACAATTGCCCAAACCATGCTGATTATATACATAGATAAATTTCCTTCCTCCATTCTCTCTCCTATCCTTCTCCTTAACTCAGTAGCTCTTTTCTTTTGAATAAGCTCATTCTCTTTCCCCACTATACTATTCAGATTCCATTTTTTTCCCTTTTAGGTTGTCACACTAAGGAGACAATATGATGTTTTCACATGTGGGTCTGAATTATTTCACTTAAGAGTATGTTCTCTAGTTGCATCCATTTACTGACAAAAGACTCAAATTTTTTAAGTGTTATAGCTGAATAATACTCCATTGTGTAAAAATAACACTTCTTTATGCATTCTTGAGTTGATGGGCATCTGGGTTGTTTTCAGGATTTAGCTATGACAAATTTCACTATTATAAGCATGGTACACATATATCACTATGGTATGATGTTTTCAATTCCAGAAAAATGCCCAGGGGGGAATATGTTCTCACCAACACTTGTTATTATCTGCTTTTTCAACATTTGACAGTCTTAAGGAATCTAAAATTGTGTCATATTGTAGTTTTAATTAATATGTATATGATTATCAATGATACTGATCATTTTTCATTATGTTTATTAGAACATTTGCTTTTGTATTTCCTCTTTTCAGTATGCCTGTTTAAGTGTTTCCCATTTAAATTTTTGGGTTGGGATGGTGAGATAGCTCTGATCCAAGTGCCTGCCTGGCAAGTACAAGGTCATAAGTTCTAACCCAGGTCCTGCAAAAAGAGGAAAAAAAATTTGGGTTAAATTTTTCTTAACCAAAAATTTAGAAGAGTTCAAAATTAATTTTGAATTCTAAGCTTTTGTCATTATATGTAAAGAAGTCTTGTACATGATAATTTGTATTGTGACAAGTTAACACTGGCTTTTGATGAGTAGAAATTGTTTAATATATCTGATTATATATCTAATTCAATTATACAATTAAATCCAGTATACTTCAATGTATTAATCTTTTCCTTTCCATGAGTACTCTGTGCTTCCAGAAACCCTCACCTTACCAAGATGATAAAGATCTTTCTAAATGCCCTGCAAAGTTCCCTTCCACATTTAGATCTTTCAGTCTCACTGGAATATGTCTGTGTTTTTCTGTGATGTAGAACCCATTTTCTTTTTTATACTTTTTTTGCAGTGTACTAAACACCCAATTCTCTTAGAATTAGTTATAGAAAATCCCTGTATCTCTCCGCTATCTGTAAAACCACCTCTATTTTATAGGAAGTGTCTATTTGTTGGGTCTCTTTCTGGGAGAGTATTCTTCTCTGTTTATCTATTTCTATGTAATATCATATTATTCGGTAAATATAACTTCACAGACATTTATAATCTGAACGAAACTGGTTATTTTATTGTAAGCCAATTATATCAAGATAAGTTTTGATCCTTTATATTTTACACATATTATAAAATCATACAAATATAAATATACTGAATATACATTATAAGTTATAGACTCAGTTTTTCAAGACTACATCAAAGTATAAACAACCAAAAACCCTACTGAGATTTTTATTTTGGTAGCAAGTAATCTACTTATCAATTCAGAGAGAAAGTTCATGAATTTATATGTCCATGAACATAGAGCATTGCTTTCCTTTTCATGTAGGATGGTTTTAATAGTTGTTGTAGGCAGACTTGAATCCCTCCCTATTGATGTAACTTTAATCTCAACATTTCACTCCATTTGGTGATAAAGCCTAAACAAAGTAATCAAAGTTAAATGAAATCATAAAATCATTTTCTTAATCTAGTGGTGACAAACTTGTGGCATGTGTCAGGGCAAGCTTTCTAAGGTTCACTATCACTGTAAATCTCTTCAAGACTAATGGTTTCATGAAGAAAGAAGAAAGACCTTTCATCTCCTCTCTTCCCCACCCTTCTTCCCCTTTGTCCTCTTCTCCTCTCTCCTGTCTTTTCCTCTTTCTCTGTAGAAGCTCACAAAAAAGAGGACCTGTGAACACTCAGTAAGAAGACAGCCATGGTAGATCTAGAGAATGGGACTGGGGAGGATAGCTCAGGGACACAAGTGCCTGCCCAGCAAGTGTAAGGTCCTGAGTTTGATCCCTGGTTCCGGAAAAAAAAAAGAAAGAAAGAAAGAAAGAAAGAAAGAAAGAAAGAAAGAAAGAAAGAAAAGAAAATTCCTGCCTTGGCAGGATTTTGTCTTGGGCTTTCTAGATTTCTCCAACTATAAGAAATACAGTAGTGATAAGGACTCTCCACATAGGGAAAATAGTTATAGTTTCCACGTGGTTCATGTATGATTATTTATTTTGATCCCCATGTATGATATATACTTAACATCCTAATTTTCTATTGGCGCAGAGAAACTGGTATCTCTATGGTTCAATCTGGATCAAACTTTCTAAGCTCTCTTATTAAATGCCAACTGTTGATCTTTAAAATTTTTTATTTTTCCTAGAAAAACTATGGTATCTTTGAATGATGAAAGCTATGTTTCTTACTTTATAATTTAAATATTTTTCTTTGGCTTAGTGTATTCATAAGAATCCCATTCAGAAGGTCTGAAATAAGATCTAGGAATCTTCAAGTCTGACTAATATTCTTATATTAACTTTTTAGGCCTTGGAAACCTGTATAGATGATGACTTATAATGGATCAACTTAATATTTATTGTCTTGCAATGATGCAAATGCATAAACTATAATGCTTTGCATATTCATGTGTGATCTCTGCTTATGCTAGGTATCTATAGTATTCTCTCTTAGGAAGCTAGTAGGATGAGCAATAGCTTTCTAATCAGCTACATTATCACAAAGGTGAGTGTCCAGTACTCTACAATGCTCTGCATTGTTGAGCTATGTTTGTTAGGTTAGGTGAATTAAATTTATTTTAGTCTTACAATATTTTCAACTTCTAATTGGGCTAGTGATGCATAACTCTATTTTAATTTGAGGATTAACTGTAATTATATCACTTCTTAAAATTTTATCTTGGAAATGTATGTTGATTGGTTTACATTTTTCACTTTTTCATAAATACAATTTGTGAAAGGTCAATTTACCTCTAAACAGCAATGCAACTGGCAGTATTTGGGTCTTTCCTCCAGTAGAGGAAAGACAGGGAAGTGAGTCCTAAACTGGCCAATTCAATACAGACTGAGAGACAGACTCAGGAATATTAAAAAGGTAGAGAAACAGAAGCACGAATGATCTAGAGATAAAATGAATATCAGAATCCCTTCACGTAGAATCCAAACTTACAAAGGCCTAGCCTCGAAACTTCCTTTTATCTTCCATGTTGAACACAAACACAATCTGTTAAACCCTCCTACTTCCCTCATGAACTCCTCTCACTGTTTCCAGAGAAAACTCCTCCTTCAAGATGTTTCTTCATCCATATCAATTTGTAGACTAAATTTGTGAATAATTCTTGAAATGAAAGATACTTGTTTTGCAAGAATAAAACATTTGGGACATGGTGTATAACCGGTTTCTTTTTGTTGTTGTTTGTTTTTAATGTTGATGTTGTTTTGTTTGTCACCAGGAATCAAGTTCAGGACCTTGTACTTGCCATGAAACTATTATATTTAATAAATGGTAAAGGAAAAAGTTGTTCCAGGAAAGTAATGCAAATAAAATTAACAAAAGTCTGGGACAGAAACCTCAACGAATTGTAAAAGATGCAAGAATTCAAACTGTAAAAGCAGGATAGTGCCGTGTACACTTAGCTACAGGACAGGTTGCATATGGATAGCAGTGGACCACAAAGCAGGGATGACCCTTCAGTAATAGATTTCAGAGTGTTTAGAGGCCAAATAAGGATGGGAGTGCATCCTAGAGCAAAAGAAAGTCCTCTACCACTGTACTGACAGTAAGCGACACTTATTCAATCTGCACAAGGTGTGCAAACCATGAAGGAAAGAAAGAAACAGTGTGAAGGAATTATTTAGCAAGCTGTAATTTAGGCAGCGAGGCCAATAAAGACCCAAGCTAAAAGAGCAATAAAAACAGAAGAAAGAAATGTTAGCTCTAAAAAATTCAAAAGCATAAAAAGTCACTTCTGGGAGTAACGGTGCTCCAGATCATACCTAACACACTTATTTCAAGGGAGACTTGAGTACTAAATTATTCTGCAGGATCAGGTCACTAACCAGGAAAATGTTCTTTAAAGATTTTAAAGAAGAAACAGCCAATGAGTTCTGGAGACAAATTACCCTTTTTGGGAAAATGTCCAGCCCTGTTTTGTATTCACAAAGAGTAATTTCAGGAGATTCCTCTGATGGAGTCTTGTAAAATTTTGTCAGAGTGACAATATCCTGCTTCTCCCCCAATTAACGCTTTACTTTTAAAGAACAGCTGAAAAGATCTGATGTGTCAAGTCATTTAAATGCTGCCACCTTGCTTTGGTCGGAGGAGCTCAGCCATCACCCTAGCTGAGCAGTGTCTGCGACTTTGGCAGTTGTCGCTGGAAATGTAGGCTCTGTCTCCCATTTTATGCAGACAGCGGGGAGGAGGAATGAGAAAGAGCTCTTCTGTATCTACATTTTCCAGATCTCCACAGTCGGACTGCAATTTCTGATTTATGGTTTGTGGAAAGCAAGCTAGAGAAAGACTCACTTCACGTTTATCTTAATTTCTTTGAAAACTGAAGAATAGAAGCAGCCCTATGGACTTAAATTTTATCGGATATTATCTCTGCTTAAGTGTGCAGCACGACACATACATTTGTCATATGTACATGTCATGTATATGTGTATATTCATATATATATATATATATATATATGAATGAGAGACAGACAGACAGTGGGGGAGAGAGACAGAGAGAGAGAGAGAGAGAGAGAGAGAGAGAGAGAGAGAGAGAGAGAGAGAGAGAGAGAATACTTTCTGTTGACATTACTTTCTTTATAAATATGGTTTGATTTAGCATTTGTACCCTGCCCTTGAAGAATTACTTCCTTCTCTGAGCTCTCTTACCTAGACAAATGTCACTGAGGTCCCCAGTGCATCTTTCTGAAAGCATGGATGGATATCTCGGGTTCCTCATGAGTCCTTTGGCTTCTCTGCTTTCTATGATCTCTGCTTCCTTGTGGTGCTAATCAGCACTTATCTAAAGAATTTCAGTGACCAGTATCAAAAGTCATTGCTTCTCACTCCAGTTTTGTTTCCAAAGCAGTTCAACACAACTGCTGTGTTTAGAGATGTGCAAAGAAGAAGTTAACAAGTCATGTGTTTCCCGGTGTAGCATCTTCACTCTGAACCCTCACCTCCATTTCTTATAAACATAAATACAAATAACATACAATGATCTTTAAAATAATGGCTACTTTTGTGACCTCATGAATTTTATGTCAGTTACTTATGGTTTGTGTATAGGTGTCCCTCCAAAGCCTCCTGTCATCGTGGGGCAGCTTCTGGAATTTGTAATTGGTTATTGTGAGAATGGTTGCTGCACCTCCCCTGGGGCAGGTGATCTGCATTTCAGTGTAAGGGAGGAAGAGAAGTTAGCTGCTTGAGTGGCTGCTGCTACCCCTCCCTGCGATCTTGCTCTCTGCCACCTTCCATGGAAGGTTGCCCTCTACCTTGTGCTTCTCTGCCTAGGAGCCAGCTGAATATGGACTGAAACCTCCAGTAACTGTGAGCTAAATAAATCTTTCCTTCCCTCATTTTGAGTCAGGTATTTGTCCTAGCAATGAGAGAAGAGTAACTAAGACAGTTACTCTGCTCCCTCTTTCCTCATCTAGATAGTACATGGGACGAGACTCAACATAAATGATGTATCTAACATTTCTATGGTCCCTTACCTTCTCCTATTAACATTAAAGTAAAATAAACTTGGTTCTCTTGTTACTTTCTCATATTTCTATTAGTGATTTTTTTTTTTTTTTTCAGGACTGGGGTTTGAACTCATGATCTTATGCTTGCCAGGCAGGTACTTGTGCCATGGAGCTATCTCCTTGGCCCCTATTTTCGTAGTTTTGTGGTATGACTGTCTTGTGCATTTATTAAGCAGGCTGTAGCTTATCCCAACCTTTCTTGGTAATTACTACTAACCATCTTTCTTACTCACTTTCCTTCTTTGCTAGGAAACAAAGCTCAACATTTGCAACTTAAAGGAGGAAAGGTTCATCGGGGTGCATGAATTTCAGAGGTTTCCATCCATCCTTGACCTGCTGGAAGGCAGAAATGCATGGTGGAAGGGACTGAGCAGAGGAAAGCTGCTTAGGTCAAGTGGTGAAGAGGAAGAGAATGGAAGTCTGGGAGGGAGAGTCACCCCTCCAGGGCCTGGCCCTATTGACTCGCATCTTGGACCAGCCCCACCTTCTAACACCACACTTACCTATAGCACGCTGTGATCCAGTCCTTGCCCCAAATCCCCACCTCTGAGAACAGAAGAGTACTAAGAGTGTTACTTCATCTAAACAGTAACATAACACTGTGCTATGGCTCATGTCAGTGCTCGCCCACAGCCTAGTGCATTCTAGGGAGGTCTGGAGAGGTGCCTAGATGATATGGTGCGACGCTCTATCCTCATTGTATCAGTCCACTGTTGAGTTTCTAGCTTCATATAATGCTGAGAGGCAGAAGGAAGTCCATCGCTGGAGCTGTGGCCAGAAGTGTTTCTCCCTCCCTCTTCCCTGATCTCTGTCTCTCTGTTCCACTGACCCCACTACGCTATGAACAATTTCCCTTCTGCCATGTCTCTCTTCCTTACTGCTCTGCCTCAGAGCTAGGAAACTATGCACTGTGACCTCTACAAACTGTGGCCAAAATGAACCCTTCCACCATTGATTTGTAGGCATCAGTTACTGCGTCCCAAAGTAGGAAGTGGTCATTTCTGCCTATCACCCAGCTACTCAGAAGTTGAAGGCAGGGTGATCCCAAAATCTAGGCGAGGTGAGGCAACCTAGAAAGACCTTGTTAAAACAAAAATTGTGGAAAGCTCACAGTATGTAGCTTGTTGGTAAAGCATCTTTGCATTCAACACCCGGCACAGGCCAGAAAAAAAAAAAAAAAAAAAGACAACATGATTTCCTTGAACTTTTACACATCTTCTAGAAGAGCAAGCTCTATGACTGCCTTAATACTTTGGCTGAGCACCACGTGCAGTGAACGGTGAGCACCAAACCCTGGGTGAAGGATTGGCACCAGGTAGACTGCAACTCAGTTGCTCTTTGTGCCCTGACAGCACCTCAGTGCCACCTTGGAGCGTGCTCAGTTGGGTACTCATAGAAATTATTGATTCCTTCAGGATTTTACTTATTTGTTTTGCTTATTTTTTATATATTTTTAAAGAGAATACAGATTAGTAAGAAAAAAACATTAGCAATGATATAGAATTTTACTAAACAAAATAAGAGTATGCCAATGGATGATGTATTGCATAATGTTGCCTTTAACGTACTTAATTACCAGATATAAGCATCCAATATTAACAAAACAAAACAAAACAAAACAAAAAAAAAGAAAAGAAAAAGAAAAAAAGAAAGGAAGAAAAAGAAAAAGGAAAAGTCATAAGAAATAAAAAAGGAGATAAAAAAAAAAGGCCTGCTATTTCTTTCAATCACTGTGGTCCACTGCTCTGCTAACCCATATCTTTTAGGCAAGAGGTTCAATTGGGTCACAGTTTCAGAGGTCTCAGTCATAGCAGGCTGGCCCAAAGGCAGCATGTCTTGACAGAAGACTGCCGCTCCCCTTATAGCAGTCTGGAAGCACAACAGGAGAGCAGTTCTGGAGAGGAAGGAGCCAAGGGTCATGGACCCCAGGCCCTGCCTTCAGAACCCACCCAGGCACACCCAGAAGTGTGCTTCAGTAATTCCCTCAGCGTCTTTCAAAGCAATCAAGTGCACAGCTCAGGGTAAGTACTACTCATCCAATCCCGAAAAAGTAAGTCAAAGACATAGAACTTTTAGTCCACAGGGCATTTCATAAAACTCTATTTTAATTTCTATGTATATTTTAAGTGTACATATTTTTATATATTTGGTACTATTATGACATAACCATTAAGACTCATCATCATAAAATATATGAATTAACATAAGAGTCACAATTAAAACTAGTGTAACTGTTATCTTTGAGGTGGTAATGGGGAAAGATGCTGACTTTCACAGCTCAGCTTACTTTTTATAACCTTGGTAGGCAGTGGGCTATGTTACACCTGAATAATCTGAACAGCTACTTTTAGGATAATAATATGCAACATGGCAATACCTGTTGAATTACTCTCATCTTGTTTTCTGAAATTCTGTATTGCTTCTAACTTTTTAAATTAATTTTATTCTCTTTAAAATAAAAAGAACAGACTTTAAAACTGAATTATGTACTTTTAGGCAACACAATCTACTCTGAATCTCTGCTTCTTCATTTACTAAATGTACATAGTCAGTCTGATTTTTCTAACATAAAAATTTGGAGTAATAATAGATTTCCTAACAGTTTATGTAAACAACATGTGGCCAATATAGGAAGTAATTCACAGAGTGATAAAGAACACAGGTGATGGAGAAAAACGCATACTTCCTTCTTTCTCATCTCTGATTCTTTTAGAATAGAACCTTCACCCTATTTTCTTACTGAAGTACTCTCTTCCTTCTTAGTCCCACCTCATCTCATATTTCCCTTACTTATTTGATGCCACCAGCCGCTACCTTTCTCTACTGAAAGATTTGTGGCCCTAGAAATGCCACACATTGTATTACCATGTCCAAGTCTTTGGCCTTGACAATGGCTTCCTGCTTCTCAAGTATGAATCCAAAGCTAAATGCTGCCTCTTGCTAAAAATGGCCCTGCTGCTGTTCTTCCTATCACATTTCCTGATTATATTTGTTTCCAATTTTTAATCATTTATTTGTTAATCCGAATTTCTGATATGTGTAATTATTCATGGATGCAGTTCCATCAGTAAAGATTGCTATTGAAGGGAAATGGGTCCTAAACATTGCGAATAAAATTGGATTAAAAAAAAAAACACACTAGAACTTTCAGCCTGCAGACCCGTGCCTCATGACTGGAACTCAGCCCCTGCCCAGAGCAGACCTGAACAAACAACTGACCAGTGTGTGCACAGGTAGGACCACAAGGCCTGCAGGCCCCGCCCTGCCACCAAATCTCAGCCCTCGCCCACAGCTCACGACTGGCAGGCACCTAAGCAGGAACACTAGGCCTATACCCGTGTACCACTGGAACTTCTAGCTTGCCAAGAACCCAGCTCCAGCATCTGCTATGGAGCCTTGCAGGAAAATTCCCTGTAGACAGGCTGGGGGTTGAAACACTACTAGCTAACCCAGGAGCTGAGCATCTTGCCAAAGGAGCACAGGGGGCTCTCATCCAAAATCCACAGCAGGAGGAAAGTGAGCACAGCAGCCAAACCCAGCCAGACACAGCTGGACAAGATCAAACTAGGTAGACCTGAACCCAAATTTCAGTAGGTGCTAACAACATATCTTCAACAAGTTCTAGACCCAAGGTCAGAGAATGATACAGAAAAGGAGTAAAATGAAATCTTGGGACCCAAGCTCACCCAGAACAAATACAGGAGACACTACCATATGAAATGGGAATCATGTGGCCAAAATCTCTGAAATAGTAGCATCTGAAGTAAACAAACAAATGCAGAAATGTATAGACGAATGTGGATCAGAGCTAACATCTAAGGTAAAAAAAAAAATTGAATTACTAGAGTCTGAAAAAAAAAGTTGCAGAAAAGTAGAGGAAGTCAGACCAGAAATAACTTCTGAAGGAAAAAAAAAAAAAGACATCTCTAATTTAATAGCATCAGAAGTAGGGGAACAACTGCAGAATGGTAGAGAGGAGATCAGAGCAGAAGAAATCTCTGATGTAGAGAAAGAAAGGATGACTATAATAAAAAACATAAATGCTACTAAAGAAGACACTGACAAAAAATTAGAGGCAAATAGAAAAATGATGGATTCCCTGGCTGAGCAATATAGGAAAGAAATAGAAGACATGGAACAGTTTCACAGAGACATACAAGAAAATAAAATCTCAATCACAATGTGGCAAAACCTTATGAATGAAAGTGAAGATAGTTTCAGATCTAGTGAAAAGGTGTGAAAGGATCTCTTAAAAGCAACTAGGATTCAGGAAAAAAATGATTCAACATCTGCAAGATGATGCAAAAATGAACAAGATGAGATTAATACGAGTCAATGAGAAAGAAGGTGTCAATACAAAGGATATAAAAAGAGTATGGGCAGAAGTAATAGCAGAAAACTACCCAAATATGAGAAAATAATCTGACATTCAGTTAACTGAAGCATATAGAACTCCAAATAACATCAACCCAACTAAAAATACACCAGACATATAATAATCAAGATCCCAGAGATCCAGCAGAAGAATTATATACTCAAAGATGTTAGAGAAAAGAAACAAATCATATTTAAAGGAAAGCACATCAGAATAAAGGAAGATTTCGCTTCACAAACCATGAAGTCAAGAAGAGCAGGAAGAAGAGTGCTTCAAGTTTTCCATGAAAACAAATTCCAGCCCAGACTGCTATACCCGGCAAAATTCTCTCAAGTATGAGGGAGAAGTGAAATACTTCCACAACAAAGAGCAACTAAAGAATTTCATGATGTTGCCGGACGTGGTGTCGCACGCCTGTAATCCCAGCACTCGGGAGGCTGAGGCAGGAGGATCGGTGCGAGTTCGAGACCAGCCTGGGCTATGAAAGTGAGCTCAAGGCCAGCCTGAACTGCATAGCGAGACCCTGTCTCAAAAAGACAAAAAAAAAAAAAAAAAAAAAAAAAAAAAAAAAAAAAAAAAAAAAACAAAAAAAAAAAAAAAAAAAAAAAAAAAAAAAAAAAAAAAAAAAAAAAAAAAGAATTTCATGATGTCAAAGCCAACCCTAACCCTACACAGACTACTAAAAGATATTTCAGAGAGGAACCAAAATGACCCCAATTCCACAAATAAGAACAGAAGGAACCCACCAAATAGGGCGACCAATTAAACAGAGGAGAAAAAGTGGTAAACAGTAGTAAGTAAAAGACATGTCAATCATAAGTCAATACATTTCAATTATCACCATCAATGTAAATGGACTCAATTCTCCAATTAAAAGAAACAGACTGGCAGAGTGGATAAGGAAGCAATATCCAACAATATGCTGCGTACAAGAAACACATGAAACTCATAAAGAATCTCATAGGTTAAAAGTTAAAGGATGGAAAACAATACTATATGTCCCAGCACCTCAGAAAAAAGCAGGGGTAGCAATCCTGTGTGCAGACAGTCTAAACTTCAAACCAAGATTGATCAAATGAAATAAAGGACACTATGTACTGGTTATGGGAGAAATTCAAGACAAGGAATTAGCACTCACAAATATGTATGCACCCAACACTGGAGCACCAAGTTATATAAGACAAATCTTAATGGACAGGAAAAGTCTAATATCCAATACCACAATCTTAACAGGAGACCTTAACACCCCTTTATTCCAAAAAGTAGGTCAAGCAGACAAAAGATTAGCAAAGAAGTAGCAGAACTGAACCAGATCTTGGAACAACTGGACTTAGTGTAGATACAGAGTATTCCATCAAACCACTTCTGAATACACATTTTTTCTGTTGCACATGCAATGTTTTCCAAAAATATACCACATACTAGTGCATAGGTCATTATTAAGTATATGAAAGAAAATAGAAATTATTCTATGCATATTATCTGACCACAGTGTAATATAACTGGAAATAAATGACAAAAGAAATCACAAGAACCTCAGAAATACATGGAAATTAAACAACATTCTGCTATAATATTATGAGTCGGTGCCAAAAGGAACGACAAGAAGACCTGATGAAGGTAACTCAGAGGATTTACTGAGATTCATCTCTCAATGAGCAAAGAACTCCTGAAGCAAATCAGCTTTATTTTGGGTAGTGAGCGTGATCTCGTGCGTAATCATTGAAGTAAAGGAGGACCATGTGCTTAGTCGTGATCATGAGCTCTATTAACTTCCATCCTTTCCCCATCATCGGTTTTACAAAGGGGTCACCCAGTAGCATTCCAAGCAAGGGAGAAAGCAACAATCAGAAAGCCCACAGGTGAAGCTGCTATCCACCACCTGGAGTCCCAGCTAACCTGGACTCCCCTATTCCAGGTTTCCGGGATTTACAGCAACAGACCGCAGCTGTCCCCGGGCCCCATTCATTACACTCCACTTCCTGAAATGCCAGTCAGGCTACAACACCCTTCTCAGCAACCAGTGTGGGTTACAGGTGAAATTAAACAAGATATTAAACAATATTTACAATTTAATGAAAATTCAAACACAACCTACCTGAATTTATGGGATGCAATGTGAGCAGTTCTTAACATTTATAGCTCTGAACTGAGGCATTGAGGAAACCGAACAGGAACAAATAAGTACTATTACACAGCACCTAAACCAACCAGAAAAGGAAGAGCAAATGAAACCCAAAGCCCAAAAGAGGGGAGGACATTATAAAGATTAAAACAGAAATAAATTCAATCGAGACAAAGAAAAAAATACAAAAAATTAATGAGTCAAGAAGCTGTTTCTTTGAAAGATTAAATAGAATTGATAAACCCATAGCTAATTTCATTGAAAAGAGCAAAGAAAGGACTCAAATTCAAGCAATAAGGAATGAAAAGAATGAAATTACTACAGAACCAGCAGAATTTTAGAGGATTATTAATAGCTATTGTGAGAATCTTTGCTCTCACAGAATTGAAGACTCATGAACAGACTGAAGATAGATGAAATGAACAGAATCCTAGAAAGTTAAAAACTACCAAAAGAGGCTAAAGAAGATATAAGAACTCTCAATAACCCAATAATAGCCAAGGAAATACAATGTAACAAAGTCAATAGTATTTCTCTACACAGATAACAAACTCACTGAGGGAGAAGTTAGAGAAACAATATCTTTTACAATAGCACAGAAAAAAATGGAATATTCAGGAATTAACATAACTAAATAAGTGAAAGATCTATTCATTGAAAATAACAGTGCCTGAAAAAAGAGATCCTGGAAGATTTTGGAAAATAGAAAGGTATTCCCTGCTTCTGGATAGGAAGAACCAACATTGTGTTGATGGTCATACTCCCTAAATTGTTATACAAATATAATACAATTTCTATCTAAATACCATCAACATACCACAGAGACCTGAAGAAATCATTCCTAGAATTAATTTGGAACCAAAACAGACCTAGAGTCGCAAAGACAACCCTGGGCAACAAAGACAAGGCAGGAGGCATTATAATTCTGCACCTAAAGTTATGTTACAAAGCTACAGTGATAAAATCAGCATCGTATTGGCAAAAACAAAACAAAACAAAAACAGACCTGAGGATCAGTGGAATAGAATAGAAGATGCAGAAGCAAATACAAACACACTCACCCACCTTATCTTTGACAAAGAGGCTGAACATGTTTGCTGGAAGAAAGGTAGCCTCTTTAACAAATGGTGCTGGAAAAACTGGCTCTCCACATGCCAAAAACAAAAACTTGACCCAGGTCTATTGCCATGCACTAAACTAAAGTCAAAATGGATTAAAGATCTAAATATTAAAAGAGAAACACTAAATCTCCTGGAAGAGAAAGTGGGAGAAAGTCTTGAAGACTTTGGGGTAGGCAAAGAGTTCATGAACAAAAACACAAATGCATGTTTAACACTTGAAGGAATAAACAACTGGGACCTCCTCGGTTAAGAAGTTTTTTCACCTCAAAAGAATTATCAACAGAATGAAAAGACAACCCAAAAATTTTGAAAAGATTTTAACTAACAAGTGTTCAGACAAAGGTCTTCTTTCTAAAACTTATAAAGAACTAAAAACCATTAGGACCCCAAAATTCAAAGACCAAATCCAGAAATGGGCATCTGAGATGAACACACACATCTCAGAGAAAGAAATTCAGTAAGCCTTTAAGTACATGAAAAAATACTCCGTATCAGTAACCATTCATGAAATGCAAATTAAAACAACACTTAGATACCATCTCACCTTAGAATGAATGGCTACCATAAAGAAATCAACCAACAACAAATGTTGGAGAGGCTGTGGGGAAAAAAGAACACTTTTCTACTGCTGGTGGGAATTCAGACTGGTGCAACCATTATGGAAAGCAATGTGGAGGTTTCTTAGAAAGCTAGAACTGGAAATCCAGCTATCTACTTACTGTGAATTTTCCCAGAAGAACTGAAAATATCCTATCATAGTGATATCTGTACACTTATGTTCATAGCAGCACAATTTGTGAAAGCAATATCTTGGGAGCAATAAAAATGCCCATCATCTGAAGAATGGTTGAAAAAGATGTGGTATTTTTATACAATGGAATATTGCTCACCTATAAAGAATAATAGTGTAGAAGATTTCATATATAAGTGGGTGTATCTTGAACATATACTCACAAGTGAAAGAAATCAGACCTACATGTGTAAATATCACACAGTCTCCTTAGTATAAGAATTCAAAAGAAGAAATAAAAATGGAAAGGCATAACACAGCTGAATGTAAATCATGGACCTAAGCATTGAACAATGAAATGACTACAAACAGAAAAGGTAGGAAACAGGGCAGAAGCAAAACTATGCAATTATATACACAGGAGGAATTAGATAATGATTTAAGAAATATCAAAACATTTTTCACACTGAGGATAGCAGTGGATAACAGTAAAAATTATGCGTGGAATGCCTGTCATTATTGTCTTTTAGATTTGCCCTGCTTCTAATGTAATTCCAATTACTGCTATACTCTCTCTGAAGTAAATATTGGTTTACAATGAAACAAAAAAGGGTACTAAATGAGATTAAGAGACTAGGAAAAAGGCCATAGGATTGACCAGCTACAATTTTGTATATACTTAGATTTCTAAATGTCTGCATAAAACTGTATAACTGCTTTTATCATATTGCATAGGAATTTATTAGAATATCAATGATTGATGGAAAATACCGATTCCAAGTGCAAGATGTTTGATATTCAGAAAGACCATGATTACTTATGTTATAGAGTAATAGTATCACGAAGCCTCTCTTTTGGTGGGTTAAGAATGTAAGTTTACAGAGCAAAAAATTAGAGAAAAAGAAGGGCCACAAGGATTTCTAATATTTTGGTCCTACCCCTTCAAGGTCAGTGAGGACTCAGGACATAAGAGAACCTGTGTTGTAACATTCTGTAAATCAGTGGTTTTCCAAATTTTCTATTCAAGGAGATTATGGTACCACATAGGAAAGGGACTGATGAAGTATATTGTACCTAAGGTGAGTCAGCTAGAGAGAAAACATTTTCTCAGGCTTTCACAGAGAGCTAACTGGTCAGGCCATGCCCATGACTCATACAGACAGCTAACACTGACAACAGTTCCTCAAAGCACTGTACATGGTTTGAAGGTTTATCTTGAGGGGATTTGACTGACCTTGGGAAATACAAAAGTTACATGTTTTATTATACAGGTCTTGCTTTAACTTGCCCTAACTATCCAGCAGAAAAGTTGAACCATGAGACATAAAACATAAACCTAGATTAGTATGTTGAGCTGTAAAAGGTTTAAATCAACAGCTTCTGATATTGCCAGTTTTGCCAGTAATCCATTGTGATTATGGAATACTGGACTATGTAAATAACTACTTTCTCTTAGTTCAATGAGAAGAAATTTTTTGTGGCAACAATGATTACAAAAATTATCATGTCTACATCCTGTACTCTCTATAATGACAATGAGGACAACAATACACATTGTATTAGTTATTGGGGATATACTACTAATGTGTTTTTTAAAATGTCATATTATCATTTCTTATTAAAAGAAAAAAAAGCAAAATAATAATTAAATAAAACAAAGCACGAAATATTCCAACCTATTTGCTCAAACATATTTTCTGGTCCAATTTTCATGATAATGCTTGCAGTTTTATTAATTGTTGTGCAAGTATAAAGAAAAATGTCATCACAAAATAACATATTGCATGATGAGAAATGAGTGCTTAGGTATTTTTGGAGATATCCACATTGGAACAGTACCCTATACTTAACAGACTAGGTTATAAGAATAGAAAAGAGATTTAAAAAAAGTTTGAAAGCTCAGAATACACCTCCTGTGTGTTTGGTGTGATACATTATTTCTGAGTGGAGTGGTTTATTGTGTAAAGAAGCAATTTAAAATCTTGTGATGTATTGAATTCAATGTTTTTCTCTAGGTCTGAAGACAGTAGATGCTTGTCTTTGAACTTTTGTAAAGATGTATTCTCTGAATGTAGGTAATAAGTACATAAATAGAAAAATTTTCTCAGGAACAAATTCGAAAGGATGCCATAATAAGTAAACAATTCAAAAGTCAGAGTATCCCACTAGAATACTACAAAGAAAATCACTATCAGAGTAAAATAATTCATTAAACCAGTAAAGGAAAGCATAGGTATAAATTCTTTGTAGGTTTACAAGTTTCATGCTGCCAACTATTTCAGTTATCAGTGGTGCATACTATTTGTAACTTAAAAGAAACCTCTCAACAAGTACGTGAGAGCAACAGCATACATATGGTGCATTTTCATTTTACAGATGAATTTAGCATTCATTTACTCTTAATATTTATAATTATCTTTAAAATTATACAAATCTAAGGCTACTCAGTTCCAATTTACGTTGACAGGTGGAATGCTATCAGTTAACTGACAAATGGTAGATTTGGAATGTCAGTCTGGCTCCAAATTCTTAATCTTCAATCCTTATTTAAAAATTAGCACATAGATTGGTAATAGCTTAGCAGATTACAGTACCTGCAAGCAGGTACAGGGGCCAGGGGTTCGATCCCCAGGCCTGTGTGCCAGCCCTGCCCATGGAGTATGCTGAGAATGCAATTGAGACTGGGTGTGGTGGTGTGCCGATAGTCCTGGTTCCTGGGAGGGTGTAAACAGGCAGATCACTATGAGTCTGATCTAGTAGTGAGACCCTCAGCACCCTGTAGACCCTTCCCTAAAATATACAGAAAATATTTGGTACAGAGGTTTATTCTCATTTAATAAATTGCAAATGAATTATAGTGAGAAAGGGTATACAAAGCTCTACACTGGACATTCAGTCACGACGGTAATGTCATCGTTAATATCAGGAAAGATTTGCCTACGCAAGGCACTGGAGGTCCCAATGGACCTCCTGATGTCGCTGGGTCATGGTTCAGAAACAAAGGTAGATCAATAATAGGGCAGAAGCACCAAAGCTCTCCAAAAGCACTTCAGACACCCAACATTTTTCTTATTAAAATTTTGATGACAAAATTTCTTAGGCGTTAATATTTAATATAAGAGAAAACAATGTCTAAAGGAAAACATTACAATAACCATTCATTTCTCTCTGTGAGAATTAGTGAATATTGGTTATTAAAATTCATCTGGAAATTTTGAATTTTTTTTACATTGTAGCCTCACACAGGTGGATAATAATTGATTATCGAATTTTTTAAATACAATGCATGTTGTTGTCTTCATAGTAATTATTCACAGTACAAGATGCAGACATGATAACTTTTCTAAACACTATTGGTGCGAATAGTTCTTCTCACTGAGCTAAGATAAATTTGTTATATGCATAGTGCAATATTCCATAATAGTAGTGGGTTATCAGCAGAACTGGCATTGTCAGAAGCTGTTGATTTGAGCCTTTCAGAGCTTAGCATACTTACCTGAATTTATTTTATGCCTCATTGTTAAACATTTTGCTTGAAGGTTAAGGGCAAGTTAAAGCAAGACCTATATAACAAAGTATGTAACTCTTGTATCTCAGAAGGTCAGTTATTGAATTTTTTTCTTGTCTAAATAATATTACTACAAACTTTTATTCTCAATTAACTAAGACAAAGTAGCAATTGTTCTATCATATCCCTATCTCTATCTATCTATCTATCTAACATCTATCCTTGTGTATGCATATATAAATCTTTTTAATTTTTAAAGTTCCTAATACTAGAAGAATATATCATAACCTGTCTTTTAGGTTGTAAGTCAGAGATATAGTATGCATCATAAAATAAAAAGTATAAATAATATTCTGAAAATTAAATATTTATTAATTACAATTAAATTAAATATTTCAAAACAATATTCCAAAATTTAAATCAAATCATGATTCCAACTTAGAGACCAGAATGTTGTGTATCCTATGTATGAATCTGTAATCAATTCAGAGCACTCTCATAGTATTTGAATAGGTGAATATATACAAAGATATCAACTAAGAAAAAGTTTCCATGGTACTAAAGAATTACTAAGAATAAAACATAACATAAATACTGGAATCGCAAATATATGACTAGAACTTCTAATCTTTTTGGAGATCGGCTATCACATAAAGTTCTAGTATATAGTGTACATGGATGGTGTCCATGATGCTTACTGGTGGCCAGGTGTAACTTGTGGGACTGAGCTACTGCTATTTCCTTGATATCCACCCTGTAGACCCGCACAAGATCATGACCCATGGGGTGCAGGAGAAGTTCATTTGTGAAATATGGTGATGGACATATTCTGCTGCTGTACATAAAGGAATAGTTGAAAGACTGCTTTTGTATACCTCTTTTTCTCCTGTGTTTAATTATTTGCCCTATTTGGTGGGTTCTTTCCATTCTCCTTCATGGAGGTGTCGTCACTTTGATCCTTATCTAGAATATCTTTTAGTAAACTATGCAGGGTTGGCTTTGTCATCATGAAATTCTTTAATTGTTCTTTGTCCTGTATTTCATTTATCCATTGAACTTGAAAAAAGAGTTTTTCAGGGTATAGCAGTCTGGGCTGGAATTTGTTTTCTTTCAAGACTTGAAGTACTTTGCTCCATGCTCTTCTTGACTTGATGTCTTGTAAAGAGAAATATGCTGTTATTCTATTGGGTTTTCCTATAAATGTGATCTGTTTCTTTTGTCTAGCAGCTTTTAGTATACTGTTCCTGTGCTGAATTTCTGGGATCTTGATTATATGTCTGGGTGTGGTTTTAATTGGGTTGGTGTTATTTGGAGTTCTATATGCTTCAGTTGCCTGAATGTCAAATTGTTTCCCCATATTTGGGAAGTTTTCTGCTATTCTCATATTCTTTTTATATCATTTATACAGACTCCTTTCTTATTGATGCCTATTAGTCTTACACTGTGCATCTTTGCATCATTTTACAAATGTTGAATTATTTTTTCTTGTATCCTTGTTGTTATTAAAAGATCTTTTCTTACCTCTTCACTAGCTGCAATGACGTCCTTAAGGTCTAAAAATCTATTTTCACTTTCATTGAAACAGTTTTACCAGCTTATGATTGAGGTTTTAAGTTCCTGTGTAGCACTTTGACTCTGCTTCATATATTCTATTAATTTTCTGTATTGCTCATTCAAGGATTCCATCATTTTTCTATTCCCTACTTTTTATCATTGTCTTTATAAGCACTTAGTACTTCTTTTATTATAGATATGCTTTCTTTTTTATTTCAGAAATTATTTTTGATCTGATTTTCTCTATGTCTTTCTGTGTTTTTTTTTTTTTTTTAACTTCAGATGCTATTATTTCAGAGATTTCAGGTGTGTGGTTTCCTATTTCTTCTATGCTATTGTCTCATGCATTTGTTCTGGGTGTGCTTGGGGCCCGAGAGTGCATTTTGCTCCTTCTCTTTGTCATTTTGTATAGCCCTGCCCTCTGACTTTTGGTTTAGAGCCTTGGTGGTGTTCTTACCTTAGCACCAGCTCCAAATCTACCAAGCTCAAGGTTGTCCAGTTGGGTGTGGCTTGGATATGGTTTCTGAGCTCCACTTCTTCCTATTGTATGCCTTAAAGGCAAACCTGCTGTGCCTCTCTGGCAAGATGTTCTGCTCTTGAATCAGCAGGGTGGGTCTTTTCTCTCCTCTCTCTGCAGGGAGTTCTGTAGCACTTTTCCACACTGGCCGTGCTGGGCCTGGTTGCTGAATCAAATGAGTTTCTGGCTGGCCCACTGTGGTCGCACACACTCTGTGGGCCTGTTTTCTGGGTTCAGTGAATTTCCCACAGGCCCCAGGTGGTCTACATCACATGCCAGGCCTGGTTTCTGGGTCAAAGGAATTTCCAGTGCACTCACGAAGGTCTCACTCATGTGCTGAGCCTGGTTGCTGGGTCAAATGAGTTTCCAGCAGGCCCAGGGCAGTCTCCCTTATGCAGTGGGCCTGGTTGCTGGTTGAATGAGTTATTCAATTTTTCAGATGAACTTAACCTTCAAAAAAATAAATAACTAAAACAAACCCATGATCTAGCAGTTGCTCCCTTGCTTATGTATTTGATGGAAAGAAAATCAGTATATCAAAGAAATCTGTACTCTCATGTTTATTTAAGCATGTTTCACAGTAATCAAGAATCACAGGAGCTGGGAGACAGCTCTTGCCTGGAAAACTCCAGGGCCTGACTTCCATCCCCAGTCCAAAAAAAAAAAAAAAAAAAAAAAATTACAAATGGCCTAAGCATCCAAAAACTGATGATTAAATTAAAAAAAAAAATGGGTCTGTGAAGAAGATGGCAGCTATTTATTCATGAAAACAATAAATGCTGCTATTTGTGACAATATGGATAGACCTAGAGGACATAACGTTAAGAGGATGTGATGTTAAGTGAAATAATTCAGACCCCAAAAGCAAATGTTAGATGATCTCCTTTAAAAGTGGCAGGGAGAACTTTTAGTGATACAGTAACACTGTAAATCTAAACATGTCATTGCTAGCTTTAAAGAAGGAAGTGGGTCACGAGCCAAGGAATGCCTCTAGAAGCTGGTAAAGGACAAAAAGAAGGAAAGAAAGAAAGAGAGAAAGAAAGAAGAAAGAAAGAAAGAAAGAAAGAAAGAAAGAAAGAAAGAAAGAAAGAAAGAAAGAAAGAAAGAAAGAAGGAAAGAAAGAAAGTTTTACCCAGAGCCCCTGGAAAGAATGCAGCCATGATGACACCTTCATTTTAGTCTGGAAATACTGTGTTCAGATTTCTGACCTTAATAAGCATAAAATAGCCAGGCATGGTGGCACATGTCTGTAATTCTAGTTATTCACGTAAAGAAGTTGATGGCTAAGGACAGCCTGGGCAACTTATGGGGCTCCTGTCTCAAATAAAAATAAAGGGACTGAGGATGCAGCTCAGCGCTGGAGCATTTGCCTAACATATGTGAGGCACTGGGTTCACTTCCTGATGGTTCCAAAAACAGTGTCAGACAATTCAGTATGTGATGGTCTCTGCCAATATCTTTCAGGTTTTAGAAGGCCAGTAGTTTTTTAATTTCAGTCAGATTTTTTTTTTACATTCCTAATATCACCAATTTTTTTTTTTTTTTTGCTTAAAATTTATGAACAAAACGACTTTCTACTGTTAAGTAGTGTGAATCTCTGGATTCTAGGCTTGTGAATTTACATCTTTTCAGTTATATCACAGCATTAAAATATGTCATGACTTTAGTTATCTTATTTCTTTTAAAATGACACAACAGAAGATCCTACTTTATGAGGACACAACAAGATAATGCATGCCAATGAAACTACTTAGTATGCAAGAAGCAACTTGTGAAATCAGTCATTGCTATTAACTAGCACAATGTAATCAGATATTCATTTTACTTTTTCATATATCGAGAATCTATTTTGTACTCCTGGTGCCAGGTATATAATCTCATCACTCTTTTCTGGGAGGGAGAAACAACGTAGACTGAAATGTAAGTATCATGACTAGATTTTAAATTTTCCATGGCCTGCTGTTGCCTGCTTCAGATGCATTACTCAACTCAGACAAAATCCTCTCTTGGGTTGTATATTCCACAACATAGAACTGCTTTGAGATATTTACCTATGTTTGATCTTTGCCCACATTTTTTATCTCATTGTCTCATACTCATTTTTAAATGTAGCTTAAAATTTACTTTTCCTTTGCTGTTTTCTTTAATTCCTGAAACCCCACATTTTCCTTGATAGAGCTCTCTGCAAACCGAAGCAGGAATTTCTTTACTGTGGAAACTGTCTACCAAGCTATGCAATAAGCCAAGTCCTTCTTATACATACAACAGAAGTTTGGTGACTTTTGGAACTATTATTGATATGTGAAGTAGGCAATCTGCATAGATGTGTAAATCGTCTTCATAGAGACAGAAAGAACGCTACTTATTGGTGGTTGGAGAGGGAGAGAAATAGCTGTTTTATGGAAACAAAAATTTATCACTTGGAAGATGAACAAAATGAAAGGGATAGTTATGACAGTGGCAATGAATAATCTTAATGGCACTCAAGTATATATTCAAACATGATTAAGATCACAAAATTATATATTATGTCTATTTTACTCTAAGAAGCTCATTGTATTGCGATCTTTGCTCTCAGAATATCATATTTAGTGTATAATGTAGTGTATAATTTACTGAAACATTTTAAGTAAATAATTCATGATTCATTCTTTTGAGTACTAAATATTAACGCACAGTGCTATTTTTTCTATCTTAGTGGTTATTAGCACCATCTGAACATCTATCTTGATAGAAACTAAAGAAGACCTTTACAATATTCTTCTTTCTTTCCTCTAACTTTTACACAGGTACTGATGATGGTTTTTTCAAATTTTCCTTAATAACTCTCAGGCCTAACACTTTAGGCTTTTCCAATAGCTAATTCCTAGCATCATTTTTTGCTTAGTTACCATGGTAACCTTTAAGGGAGCTCTTTGGCCTGACTTCACATTCATCAATTTTTAACATCTAGTCATTCTAACCTTTATAAACTTCTCTTCCTTGTTTAAAATATAACTTTTCCTTTGGAAGTTCAGGATAAAGTTGCAGCAACTCATGTGTGAAGTATAAAGTCTTGATATTGTACACAATGCCTGTTCATTCATTATTATTACTGATTTCTCTAATCTTTCCCCACCTTTGTCTCTTATTGATTCAGTTGATAGCTATTTAGGAAGCATTTCTTAAATGAGGTCTACTTTACTGGATTCTGAGGAAAGTGTGGAATAAAGTAGTCTACGATTTCGTGGAACGTATTGTTCAGTATGGGCTGATGATAGAAATTTTAAAATTATACAAGTAAAACCGGGCGTGGTGGCACATGCCTGTAATCCCAGCACTTGAGAGGCTGAGGCAGGAGGATTGGTGCCAGTTCGAGACCAGCCTGGGTTACAAAAGTGAGCTCAAGGTCAGCCTGAACTGCACAAGAAGACCCTGTCTCAAAAAGAGAAAAAAAAGTAAAATTATACAAGTAAATAAATAGTACAGAGATTGATGAATCCTAGTAGGAGGAAGAGAGAAGATGGGATGAGGAAACCATCTTCACTATCCTGAAGCCTGAAAAGATCTCCCTGAGTGACATTTAATTTTATGCTTCAGAGTTGAGTACAAGTTTCAGTTATACAGAATGGGAAATACAATTGTCATTAGGGAGAGTAACACATGCTTTCTTTTAAGGTAGGACCTCTGATGCATGACAAGCTGTCAGTTAAGTACCCAGCGAGAGGTGACGGTACAAATAAGAAATGTGGATCTGTGTAGACAACTAAGATGCTGTTGTACATTCTTCAACAATTCATCTTTTAGTTATCTTGCTCTTTCCTTGGGCATATGCTCTCTCCTTTCTCTGTGGTTTCCCTTCGTGATATCCTTTCCAAACCTCTAATGCTATTCATCCCTCAAAGTCACCCAGATCCCTCTTCTGTGTTAGTGCTCTGTCTGTCCTCCTGGGATACTATAACTTCCAAGGCATATTTCCTTCTGTGAGTCGCCTGATGTGTATCCATCTGTGCACCTAACTGAAACTTAGTAGAAAGGTGCTACTGTAAAATGAGAAAAACATGAGGATGCTTTTTTTTTTTTTTTTTATAAATGTATTGTAGTACAGTGACCACAGGATCTCAGTACACAGATCGAAGTCATAGTGATCCTCCTGATTTCAACCTCCCAAGTGCTGGGATTACAGGCACACACCACCAGGCCCAGTCTCAGAATGCAAGGATTCTATTCACACTTTTCAATTAGGTCAGTGTGCTCCGCTCTGAAATAATTAATTAATAATTTATTAATGAGTAACTAAACTAGTTGTATTCTATCAGCCTTTACTCTAAATTAGCACTTTTAAGTTTTCATTTTCAAGTAAACCTTGTAAATATTTATGAAACACAGCATTTTTGTATATATAGATATTGTGCAATAGTTAATTCCATTTACTTCACAAAAATATCTGTATGTGTGTATGTGTGTGTGTGTGTGCGTACATGTGAGCACACATCCATGAACAAATGAAAATGTCAGTGCATGCATGTGATAAAGACACATAAACCCTGTTCTTTATAATTCTCAACATTAATACATTGCCAATAGCTGAAGTCATTTTAATTTTCAGTTTAACTTGTTCTTCCTATCTATGTAAAATTTATTGTACTTTGATTTGACATGTCATTGAAAAGCACTCTTTTTATTTTTACTAAAAAGTTTCTATTGGCTCTTACTTTAGACCTTGATACTTTATTTCCATTTTTTGTCAAGCCTACCTTAAATTTGTGTCTTCCTTGCCTGTCTAAAAGTTGTCCTTGACCCTATTGCAATAAGATCAATTGGACAATGTAATAAGATTTACTGGTGGGCTTTAGTCGAGAGGACAGCCTTTTGGCCATTAATGTACTCAGGATCTCCTTACAATTAAGAACCACAATGTTTCATCTTTATTTCATTTAAATCTTTCAATATTTCTTTTCCTTTAGTTTCAATGGATTTTTCCCTTCTCATAAAAACATTGAATTTTATACCTTGATTGAGCATATTTAGAGAAGTATAGAACCCTTAGGAATAGTCAGGAGTATAATGCCCACCTGTAATGCCTGCATGTGGGAGGCTCAGGCAAGAGAGGCCATGCAAGTTTGAGGCCAATCTAGGCTATATAGTGTGTTCAAGGCCAATTTCAACTATGTAGGGAGAGCTTGTCTCAAGAAATCCTGAGGAGAAATGATAGATCCCTAAGTCTATGCCTCCACTTCTCAGCATATGCTCTGGAAAACACCAACAAGCAAGAGACTGTGTAGTGCTGTTCTATAGCTTAATAAATTTGGGAACACTCATATATTTTTCTTGGAAAGATAATTTTATGTCAATTTTAAGCTTCTTATGATCTCATAGTAAAGAAAGCCACAGATGCTAACTGGGGGGATTTTTGCCACATGTGCCACAGGCACAAATTTTTAGCACTATGTCTGCAACTGTGAAACTAGGATGCAAGAGCATAAGACATTATATAGGGCCCTAAATTATTAAACCACATCGTACAAAAATAGCTGTGAGCCAACTAAGCTTATGTTTAATGTCACTTTTGATAATGAAATGCATATTGGTGAAGAACATTTTATTGGAATTTAAGAAAAAAAGTAAAATAATCCAGCTATATGTTCATAGTGTAGTCTCAGTTTGACAATCATAAAGAACTTGAAATTAGATTTTGTGTAGGAATATAAATTCACATGATGGGATTACACCTCCATAAGATAATTAGTAAGATTCTTCTGATTTAACTTATACAAAATATAAATAAATATTATCAAAATGTTTGTATTATTTTATGGGTTAGTAATATATAAAACATTTATCTTTAGCTTGCAAATTGAGAAAAGCTCAGAGGAACTTCGTAATACTTGTCTTAACTCTATCCCATTTAGTATTTTCATAAACAACCAGAAAAAAATAAACTATAAAACTTACTGATGGTATAAAACTCCATGAAGTTGTGAATGATACAGAAATCAGAATGTGGGTTGAAAAATATTTTGACAGGCTATACCCTTTCAAGATGCTGAATATAATGTGTAGAAATTCTACATGGATAAATGTAAGGTTCTGCTGATGAATAAAAGACAGTAGGCATAAGGTCTTGCAAGTTTGGAATAAGGAAAAATGTGTGTCATTCTTCAGGTCCAATTAGAGTAAATGCGATGACTATTTTATGTCCTGTATGACAAGATTGGAAGAGCTGCTGCCATGTAGCAGCAAAGGAGGCAGCTTTGTGCAATAGAAAGGTACTCCTTAGCATCAAAAGTCCCATATTTAGAATTATTCAAATCACAATTCTATTACTGGTGAGCTATTGGATTTTTGAAAGTTTCTTCCTTTAGTTTTCTTTTTCTTTATAATTTTTTTAATTTTAATTTATTTTGAAGAATATAAACAAAAGCGAGAACAAAAAGTCAGAAACAAAGACCAACAGGGTAACATACAACAGTATATATGTTACAGGTTTTCTTTTTTCTTCATTTTTTTAGAGAAAAAGAAGGGCTACAAGGATAGCCAATAATTTGGCTCTAGGCCTTCAAGGTCAGTAAGGACTCAGGACATAAGGAGAACTGTGCTATTACATCCTATAACTCAGTGGTTTCCCAAATTTTCTATTCAAGGCGATTATGAGGCAACAGAGGAAACAGATTGAAGATATATAGTGTGCCTAAAGAGAGTCACCTAGAGAGAAAATATTCTCTCTGACTTTCACAGAAAGCAAACTGGCTATGAGTCATCCAGATGGCGGACACTGACAACAGTTATACAAAGCACTGTACATGGCTTCAAAGTTAATTCTGAGAGGATTTGACTAACCTTGGGAGACACAAAAGTTACGTGTTCTGTTATACAGGTCTTGCTCTAAGTTGCCCCTAACCACCCAGCAGAAAAGTTTAACCAAAAGGCATAAAACATAAAGCTAGATTAGTATGCTGAGCTGCAAAAGGCTTAAATTAACAGCTCTCAACATTGCCAGTTTCTCCAATAACTCACTGCGATTATGGAACATTGGATTATGTATACAACTACTTTCTCTTAGTTCAATTACAAAAATTTTTCCATACAAATAATGATTAGAAAAATAATCACATCCACACCCTGTGCTCTGTATAACTACTAAGAGGACAATCATATGCATTGAATCAAATATTAGGAATGTACTACTAATGTGTTTTGAAACTGTCACATTATTTCTTCTTCTTTTAGCTCCAAAGTTGGCAAATTAAGTAACTATCTTAAAAGTTTCTTCATTTCTTTGCCTTTCTCTTCATCCTCTTCCCTCTTTAGTACTTCTACTCACAACTTCTTTTACCTTTTTACTCTCACACTTCACTTTTTGCTTCTTTGCTTTTTCTCTTTCCCTTTTAATTTCTGTGTTTTCTTTCTAACTCTGATTGTCTTAAGTTTTGCACGAAGCTGTTTTCTCAACCTCCCATTTAGACAATTGAAGAATTCCGCCTCCATATTATAGTTGTGGCTATGCCTCATTGTCATATTCTAGAACATTCATACTGGTGGATCATGGCCCAAAGTGGTAATGGCAGAGAATGTTTAGAGAAGCAGCTTTTGGTAAAACAGGCTAAGGAAAATCCAATTATTCAGATTACTCAGCAGTATAATAATCTTTATGTTACTGAGATAAAATGTGTCTGTGCCAAGTTTATTAAATATTTCAATATAACTGAATGGGTATTCCATGACATGAGATTATGCTATCACAGAGAAGAGAATCCAAGTGACACATGATAGTGAAAATTCCAAAAATTCAGAACAAAGAGAAAATTCTAAAATCTGCTAGACCAAAACATCGACTAACACTATATTGGTTGGGATTTTTACTAGAGGAAAAAGTCCTTCAGATGTCGTCCAAATGTAGAAGAAATTATAGGACTGGTTTAAAATGGTCAGCCACAGAGCTGGATGAGAAAGGGTGTAAAAAGAATCTATACCCTGGAAACTGAAGGACTGAGTCCAAGGTCTGGACCTCACTGCAGGGTTTTGGGCAGGCTCCTATCAGAAGGCCGATAGATATGTGATGAAAAGCTTATGAATCTACACCAGAAGGTTGAAGGAAAGGATTCAAGGCAGAGGACACAGAGTCTGCATGGGAAGCCAGGAGACAAGGTCCAAGCTGAGAGCAAAGACTTACTGGAGCTCCCGCTAGGAAATGGAATGCTCCATCCTTCCTCAGTTTCCTTTTGTACCTTTTAAGTGAAGAGGCACTCCAGGGAGGGACCTCCACAACCTAGGGTCAGGCTTCCACACCCTTGGTTGTGGAATTGCTGAGCCAATTTAAGCTTTTTAACTTCTCAAGTTGACCCGATGGATCAACCATTGCTCTTACAAAGAAGAATCCTTCTGTATGACACCAGATATCTCAACAAACATTAAAGGTCAGGAGAGTTTGGAATAAAGGATTTCATATACTAAAAGAAAATACTTGCTAACTCTAATTACTATAGCCTATATAATTAAATTTCAAAATAGATGGAAAAATAATGACTTTTTTATGTGAGAAAAACAAGAAATTTCTGATTATCAAACCAGCATAAAATTTATAGAAGGGTGTGGGATTTCCAATTAAATCTTATTAATACGTTTTTGAGAATTGTCATAGTGAAAATCCACTTTTTCGAGTACGAAATGTGGGTATAGCAATAGCTATCAAATGTATGCAAGGAGAATTTAGAGAGGTAACACATGTAAAGAAATTTGAGAAACAATTTCTCTGGGCATAGAAATGCTAAAATTCTTTTTGAAAAGTTTTCTCTTGAAACTTTAGCGAATATTTTACATTTTTCTGGGTCAGATTAATATTTCAATGAAATACAGTTCATCTTTGTTCTTTTATTTATTATTTAAACTATATTTTCAAGAAAACTAAATAATTTTCTTCCTTCAAATTTTTCATTAGTTACTGTTATTGCCAGTCATATAGAAATGCCCATCTTTCATAGATATAGTGATGTCTTTCTCATTGCTCATAGTGTATATGGGGAGAGTAGCAAAGAGCTTCGGTGTTTCAAATGCTAAAACATGTATTATGTGACCATGAAGAAGAGTGCTAACTTTGGAAAAAAATTTAACGGAGTAATTTTAGAGAGTAAATTACATTAGAAAAGATAGAAATCTTAAAAGATACCAAGAACTAACCACCTGATCTAGTTCCTGGCTGGTTTCCTAGTAGGGTTGGTTTCCTATTAGCATTAAATTAGGATTCCTCTGAAATTAATTTATTGTAAGAAAGTTCTAGGTTGTGGAGGCCCCTCCCTTGAGTGACTCATCACTTAAGAGATACAGAAGGGGACTGAGGAAGGATGGAACAGTCCATTTCCTAGGAGGAACACTGGTCAGTAAAAGGGGGAGAGGGTAAATTTTACAGAATAGAGGAGGAAAACTAAATAAAGAACCAGGGCCAGACCTAAGGTATAAAAGGTAACTGACTTCAATTTAGAATGAAATGTTCTTTCTTTCTTTTTTTTGTTCTTTCTTTCTTTCTTTCTTTCTTTCTTTCTTTCTTTCTTTCTTTCTTTCTTTCTTTCTTTCTTGTATCTGGTATAGGTCTCACTACACAGCTCAGACTTCTAGTGATTCCCCTGTTTTCAGCCTCTCCAGCGCTGGGATTACAGGTGCATGTCACTACACACAGACTCTGTGGCAGGCTCAGTGCACCCTGGGGATGGGTCTGGCTCTACCTGCAGTACCAGGGATTGAACTTTGGGCTCGATCTCTGTGCTTGCTTAAGGTGGTGTTTAGTCCACTGAGCTATCTTCCCGGCACCACTGTTTCAGAGGTTTCAGTGGACCAGTGTTTTCTATGTGCTCTAATAGTTTCAGAATTTCAATTGTTACATTTCTGTCTTTGATTCATTTTTAATTGATTTTTGTACAGAGTAACATGCAGGGGTTCCGTTTTAATCCTTTGCATGCGGATATCTAGTTTTCTTGCATCATTTAAAGTGAGGCTGTGCATTCTCCAATACATGTATTTGGCTGCTTTGTAGAGAAACAGTTGGTTGTAGATGTGTGGGTTTATTTTTGGAATCTCTGCTTGGGTCCACCGGTCTATGTGTTTTCATGCCAGTAATACACTGACTTGGTTATTATAGCTTTGCTGCCTCCAGCTTTGTTCCCTTCTGCTCAAGATTGCTTTGGCCTTTTGAATGCTTTGTACTTTCTGTTGAATTTGCATTTTAGGATGGTTTTCCTGACTTTATTGGGAATGCTTTTGGCATTTTGGGGGGATTGAGTTGAATCCATAAATCACGTTCAGTGGTATGAACATTTAGAAAGTATTAATGCTTCAATCCATGAACAGGAGAAGTTTTTTCATTTTCTCTTCCATTGCTTTCATCAGTATTTTGCAATTTTGAGTAGAGAGTTAGAGTCCAGAGTTCAACCTGAACAACTGGATTTTAGCTGATCAGAGCTTGGCTACTGTGGTTCTGATCTTTTAGTACCAGAGCTCACAGCAGAAGAACAGAATGTGTGAGCTCTGGAAAGCCTCCATGAGCCCCAAGAGCCTTGCATAAAGAATTTTTTTTTTTTTTTTTTGAGACAGGGTCTCACTGTGCAGTTCAGGCTGGCTTTGAGCTCACTTTTGTAGCCCAGGCTGGTCTCGAGCTCACAACGATCCTCCTGCCTCAGCCTTTCAAGTGCTGGGATTACAGGTGTGCGCCACCACGCCTGGCTGCATAAAGAATTTCATAATGGAGTATATGTTCTTTGTCTCAGATACTGAGGGTTCTCATAAGGACATCTTTTGTTAATTCCAAAAAGCTTTCAATTGTTCAGTGAATGAATATAAAAAAAAATACTTGTGTGCAGTCTGAGTTCCCTGTGGACACATCCTTGGGATGAAAACAATAACTAGAAAGAAATATGGGTTTCAGAAGAAAATATCGCTTGTTTGGGATGCTTCGTGGTTTGCAGCCAAATGTGTAAGCTATTACTTACCAGATCTCTCAAATATGAATTATATAATGTTAAGAAAAACCTGGTTGCCCTGACATAAATTATTTGAGTGTTGCATAGAGGAAGAAGCCACTGTCAGTTATTCCTGTGATGCTTGTGCTGCATGTTGAAGCTCTTTCAGGTGCTAACCAAATAAAATGAGCCAAGTAAAGTTCTTGCTTTTCAGTTGTTCACGAAGAGGCCATGGGTTATGGCATGTACTGGTTAAAAGTTAGTTAAATATTTGGGAAATCATCTCTAAAGTAAGTGGAGGGCAGTCTGCAGGGTCTGCAGGCATGTGGAGCTAGCCTATGTCTATTTTCCTTTGCTACATCATAAACTGCCCCGAGCCTTAGTGTCTACAGCACCACCTTTGCATTTGCTTGTGATTTTGTGGGTCAGCAGTTTTATCTGGGCCCATTTGGGATAACGAGGCATTGCTTTAATTGATTTCGGCTGTACTCATGTAAGTGTCGTGCCTCATCGCCGAGAGTGAGGGATCGCACTTGTGTCTATCCGCTTTCTTATTCATGAGAGGGCTAGTTCAGGCTTTTCACTGGGTAGGTAAAAATGTCTCAAGAAAAGGCAAACTCACAGTTGCTTTTTATTATTTTCTTGTATTACATGCACCGATGCTGTGTAGAGTAAAACAGGTTGTACAGCCAAGATCACAGTATCAACCCTGCAGGATGCTTCACAAGGACATGAAGTCCATTGGGACAATTATAATAATAAACTACCACAAATGCCTTCTCACCTTGGTGATTTTCATCTTCCCTACAGGTTACATAATGTGAAAGGAGTTATCTTCTCCACCCACCTCAATGTATAATATACAAGGGTGAGATGGCAATGCACAATAATTGCTGTAGATTATCCGGTTTGAAGCACAGGCGTACAATGGCCACCAGTTCTTAGCAGTTCTGCAGTCCAACCAAGTACATGCTTTAGTTCTCCTTGTTCCTGCTCCCAACTCAAGGCACATGTCTTTCTTAGGACTAGGTTGTGCTTCCTGAGTCGTTCTCTGGTACATTGTGATCCATAGTTTTGGATTCTGCCCTATGAGAACTTTTTTCTTTTTCATGAAAACTAAAATGGCTAAGCAGGGTTCTCCCTGTAGAAAGTTGGATCCCAAGGTCATCTTTACTTTAGAGAAGTCTCTGTTCCTTTTCAAGATCCATTTTGTTCCAATTCCCTTACTAAAGTTGTAAAATTTCTATGATTAGACTATAATTCATTCCTTTACACAAGACCTTACCTAAAATTCTTTTCCTGGCAAGATATTATTTCTAGACATATCAAAAGTATCTGAAAACTGGACCTTTGTGGAACCATATATATTTTGGACTCATATATTTAAGGTGTTATTGTTTAGGTCTAGAAAATTCTCTGAATATTCAAAGACAGAGGCCTTTGAAAGGTGATTCTACTATGAGGTGCTAGACTCCTAAGTGCATTAATCCACTCCATGTTGAATGTTATCTTAGAAGGAATGGCCAGGTCAGCAGAGAGGGACCACCGGGCCCTTGGCCTGGAAGGATACATTCTAATTCCCAGCCTCTGCCTTCCCACTGAGCAGCTTTTCCTGCACTTCATATCTTTATGGGAAATTCAACATCATGGTCAACCAACCATGGACTGAAACCACTGAAAACCATAAGCTACAATATACGTCTCCTCATGAAGTTGTGGATGTCCGATATTTTATCCAATTAACAGAAAAGTAACTATGACAAGGATTCTGTTGTCAAGAGGAAAGTGTCTAATGGATACTGTTCTGAATATTTGGGAGTGCCTAAGAAGAAGTCTTATACCTTTGCTGGGATATTTACCCTGGAACTATTACCTTCTCTGGAAATACTTTTCAGTTAAAAAAAAAGTGTAGAGACATGAAGTAATTCTTAAATATTCAGACTCTGCAATTATTTGCTTCTCTCTCTTTTTTTAAATTTTACTTAAAAACTTGGTAGTTTTCTTTTTTAGGTCATCTCCCTCTTCCTATAATTTACAGCATTATCATATGCCTAAAAATATACAATTGGTATTTTCAACATTTTTTGTAGAACCTTCCTTAGCATATACACATTATTTCTTTTTTTCTAGATGGGTTTTGTCAATTGCTCCAATTCTATATCCATCACTCACTACTTCTTCCAATCCAGCATGTTTCCTCACTTATAGCCTGGCACTCATTTGGAGGGTTTTTTGGTTTTGTTTTGTTTTGTTTTGAAAATTTAGGTTTTAATAGCAGTTTCCTTGTCTCCCTTGAAGCCTGTGCCCACCACTTGGGCTCAGACTGCCATGTCTTAGGTTTTTACAGGGGGGCATGTGACACACATGCAGATGGTATCTCAGTAGGCATCTCTGTGAGGCTTGCTGAGAATGAACTGTGCTAGTCAGAAGCTCAGGTTATTATGGTATCTGGTTGGAAGTGATAATTATGGGATCAATTATATATATATATATATATATATATATATATATATATATATATATATATATATATATTGCTTGTTTGTTTGCTTTTGTTTTTGTTTTGCTGGCTCAGCCTGCCCTATAGGTAGCTCTATGGTAGCATGTGGTGCCAGGGATTGAAGCACATGGTCCTCTGTGCCTTGCCTAAGCTTGCCTAAGCAGGCTCTTTAGACCACTGAGCTATCTTGCTGGCCCACTAATCTTATATTAAATCAAAGTTTCATTGCTACATGGGCCTTAATAGGTCCTTACATAAACATGTCCAATATTTTAATTTTCTAGTAGATTATAAGTTGAAATATCAAAATATCACTTAGTCGTCTTATTCTCTCATTGCTGGGACAAATATCTGATACCCAAAATGAAGGAAGGAAAGGTTTATTTAGCTCACAGTTATTGGAGGTTTCAGTCCATGTTCAGCCAGCTCCAAGGCTGAAAACACATGGCAGAGAGCTGCAGTTCATGGTGGCAGAGCAGCAACAATATGGTGGCAGAAGCAATTGAACAACCAGGGGAGCAGAGAGCAACAGCACGTGTCTGTCTCTCTGCCTCTCTTTATATCACATTCAAGCTTTTCGCCTTAGGCCAAACCCATAATCCGAGGACTCAGACCCATAGTCCCATCAATACTAAAACACATAGTCCCAGTGGATCATGAATCAAGTCTCAAACTCTAGAAGGCCCTGCCCCATGATTGCATGAGGTTTTGGGGAGATAACTAGACATAAACCATAACAGTTGTACTTTATAAATTGTGTCTTTTCAATGTATATTTGAAACACATCAGTTCTTAAAATATCAGCAATTACTGTTCTACCTTTGCGGGCCTGCATAGTCCTTGACTTGATCTTAAAAAACAACAGAATTTGAGCAAATGTCAATAAAATTACTGAATCATACATATTCTGTCTTTTAGCATATTTGGTCTTAGCTGTCAATAAACAAAAATGTATTTCCTAGGATTAGAAGCATGACTACTAATCCATGAATTTTAACTTTGTATTTTACTAGAGAACCCTAGGAGAATAGGTAACCATTTGCACATGTGCTGAATTATTCTTAGAGTGAAACTAGACACATTCACATCACATTTACATTTCAGGAAATGAAAAAAAATTCTTAATATACATACCAAAAAAAATAAATCCTTCATGTGAGATAAGCTACTGTTTAAAATAATTCTCTCTGGAAGGTTCAAATTTTCTTTTGTGAAAATTGCCACTTATTCTCACTCCCATCTCTACATAGAATCATGGAGGATGCAAATGTCCACTTCTGCACTCTACCTTCTCTATTTTGTGGTCCGCTAGAAGCACTCTTTTAGTTGTGGTGTCATTTCCGTTGCTCACTCTGCACTTTGCATGGTTTAGGCTATCACTTGGCAGTTTAGCCAGACATGGTGGACTTCCCCCTAAACTGGATAGGGCAGGAAGTTTCCAGGGCCACACTGGGTATTGTCGATATGGGCACCACTGGCTATAAGTTTGTTCAAAGGGCCACAATATTAAAATCAAACATTCTGTATTTCAACAGAAACTGCAAATAAAGCTTGGAAACTGAACTTGGGTGTAAAAAGAGCTCAGGGCACAAAAAATAAATAAAATAAAACATCAGCAATCATAAAAATAACGTGAATTGTTTGTGAATAATATTGTTATAAATAATATGACACTTATACTTCTTTAATATGTAATAGGATTTGCTATCGAGTAGTTCTATCAACAGCAAGTAATATTAAAGACATAGAAATGATCATGTGATATATGCAATGGTATTAATACGTAAGGCATTATTTACAATGGATTTATTACATATTCATTAAAAATGCTGAAGTTTTTCACACTAAATAGCTAATTCATGTCACTACAATAGGTTGAGAGTAACTGAGATAAAATATTGTGTTAAGGTACTATCACTCGTAGAAGAAAACCAAGGTGTGCTGGGGAGATAGCTTGGAGGTCTAAATGCCCACCTGGCAGGTTCCAGGACCAGAGTTCAATCCCGGCTACTGCATGCCTTGCAGGTCCTGGAACCCTAGGTGTGCAGGAGTCTGAAGGAATAGCAGGAGTGTGTAGGCTAGACAGACAGGTAGATTATCTTAGTGAGTTTCTGCCTCAGAGAGTCTTATATTATGTGGGAAGTGTGTCATTTAATATTTTATTGAGGGGTTGTTTGCAGCAAGCACTTTATGCACACCCAACAGTATAAACCAGTTTTGTGGATGGTTCTGGATGGTACTGTTTTTCTCTATGAAACCAGTCATATGAAGCAGATTAGATGCTTTCAGTGAGACAGTGATTGTTTGTATTTTGTCTTCATATTATCTAAAATAGTAAGTAAAACTGATTGCTGACACAGATGCAGAAAAAATAAACAACAACAGCAAAATCATTCTTGGCTTCCTAGCGTTGCCATTACAGAAGTACTGCAATTGGCTGGCTTGAAATAAGAGAAATTGATTGACAGCCTCCCAGCCATAGAAACCGAAGGCTGCAGTCAAAGCTTTCAGCAACACCGTCCTCTGTGCGCAACCTGTGCAAGAGAGTACTTCCTGGCTTCTTCTGTCCAGCCCTACTTACAGCCATTCTTGGCATTTCTTGGTATGTGCATTGCTGACATAATCTCTTCATTGTTGCTCCTTGGGTAACTTTACACTGGCTTCCCTCATGCTCTCTTCTTTTGGTGTCCAAATTTCCCCTTTATGTAAAGACATCAGTCATCCTAAACTAGGACTCGTTTTAATTATACATGCAAAAATCCTGGCCTGGAGCTCATTTCGTAACCAAGGCTGGTCTCAGGCCTGCAACAATCCTCCCGGTTCAGCACAGGCACGCTCCACCACTCCCAGACACAGTCTTAGGGCAGTCAAACTATCAGTCTCATGCACACTGTTTTTATGCTGGGATTAACTGGATAGACACAATGCCACCTACTAATTATAGGTAGCAATAACTTAAGAAGTGCTTTAGATTGTGTGACTCCACCTTGGGAAACAGTGTGTGTGTGTGTGTGTAAGGTAGAAGCATATAGACTGGGATAGGTGGAGATGAGGAAGGGAACTAAAATTACAGAGATATATCTATGTATGTAGGCAGGATGGTTTGGACAACCCTACTGTGGATATCTGGTTTATGGAAAGGAGTAGTTAATACTTAATTTGTTTTGTCTTTTTTTCAACTCTTTCTCCTGTTACTTTCCTATACATGCTTTTTCTTTCTTAATTTTGCATGAATATATCTGGCAATAAGAACAACTAATTTGAAAACCACACTATGCAATAAAATAAATACTATGAATTTCTTATCATTTTGTTTAGCGAAAAAGATTACAGAGTAACATATAACTAGTAATACCCAAAAGTACAAATAATACAATACAAAATGTGTTTTAAAATCCCTCTCTGTCTCAGAGGAAAAGTAGATAATCTCAGAAAGAGGTAAAAGAGAAATATTGGAGACAAAAAGCTTGCAAGTAAAGGGCTTATTTGTTCACAACTCATTTTTCCTACTCCACAGTCCTAGAAGGGCTTCCCCTTCCTGACCACTCTGGTGTGTGACAGATCTGCTGTCACAATTTCCTTCTACAGAATTACATTTGGTACTGAGCAGGAGGCAGAAGTGAAGGATATTGAGATGCAGGATTGGTAATAGCTAGTTTAGAATGGGCTGAGAGAAATTTTTGATCTGTCAGGAGAAAGAATGGTAGGGAGGAGAGGCAGGAATTTTTCCTCCTCTCTCTAATCTGGGGGAAGGCATGGATAACTTGAGGGATTCATGGTCCTCGCCTCACAGAGAAAATAGCGTTCGCCACTCACAGTGCTCATTAGGCTGCAGAAGTAAAATGCCTTGGGAGCACCTCACGTGAGGAGGCAGCAGGATGCCGGCAGTAGCAGTCGGTGGATGGATGCAAGCATTCAGACACCGGGAAGCAGCTGCCTCCGCGAAAAGCAGTTCATGATTAGAGCCCAGCAGTTTTGACACACTGCAATCAAGCTGTAAAGAAACACAGCTTAGTAGGGGATAAGCTTATCAAAAGAAGAAAAACCAAGTAGATGCAGGTGAAGCTGAGACACAAAGTTTGGGGATGAGAGAAACAAATTAACCAAATGAACTTGAGACAGCACTGTTTTTCATTTAATCCAATGACTTACGAAGAATAAACATTTGATAATTTAAACTTTTACTTGGGCAACACCAAACTATTATACAAACAAAAATAACCCAGACAGAATCTCTTCATTGAGAATGAGGAGGTGAATCTATGGATACGTAAGTGATGAAATAGTCTGCAAATGATTTTTATGTGGGGTAACCAATGTTGCTATTGTAAGTAAGATATATTTGTTTTGGTTCAATTCAGTCTGTTCTTGACAAAGAAAGATAAATAGATCTAGGATTATGGAACTAAAGTAATGAGAATACAGTTGTTCAGCTCTGATTATGGAAATACAGTAATGAGTATATAGTTGAGCTTTATGATTAACATTGACTTAATCATTAGAGCTTCTGGAGTGATTACAACATGACAAGCAATACTTTAAACACTTTTCATAGCCATTTATTTGGTCTTATAAGTAACCCAGAAGGTAAGAACTATGATCAAGTTCTACTTAAAGAGGAAATACTTAGGTACACATTGGCTAAGGAATATACCCAATGTCACACAGCTAACACCTGCTATAGCCACGCGCTTGACTTGGGCACACTGCCTCTAGAGTGCAGGCCCTGATGCTTCCACTGCCTCATAAGGATCTCATATAGAATTAGGTGTGACGAACATATGCTTTTGTCTCTTCAGTAGCCAAATATTGGAAATAACTCTAAAATAACATCTATGAAGTTTTCAGATCATGTCACAAGCTATCATATACAATTGAAGCCATGGAGCCTACTCATGCATTATATTTTGGAATGCATTAATGATTTGATTCTAATGAACAAATACACAAAGAGGCAGTGACCTCTTTTGCCATTAGAGACAAAGTCACAAGAGTCGATGCGGCTTCACCTTCCTTTTCTGGATCACTTTCTGAGGAGCGGGGAAGCAGAGGACAGGTTATAAGGACAGTCAGGCTGCTGGGGAGGAAGAGTGGGGGCCTCCTTCCAACAGCCTTGTGAGCTGCTTATCCCAGAAGCAGATTCTGCAGGCTTCATATAACCTCTACCAGCATCCTCACCACACTTCCACGAAGCATTGGGGCTGAGCTGTGGGGTCCAGGGATGGTCCCAGGTCACATGCTCAACTAACAGAATTGGGCATGGCAAGGAGAAGCTGACAAAGCTTATTACAGCACAAGTATGTTGGAGCGTGTCACCTGACTCAGACAGGAAGGAGATGGCACAGTGTCCAGGGAATCACCATCACAATACATTAAGGATTGTGCTCCCACTGGGGGTACCTCCCTTATGGTCTTTGGGAGTCTTATTGACAGCACTGATATAGCAGAATGAACTCTCAACCTGAAAGATGCCTGGGTCAAGTTCATGTTCTCCAAAACCAAAGAATGAACTTTAGGATCAATGGATGTGAAGAGCACAATGTACTTATTGGGAGAAAGCTTCTGTCCCCAGAGAAGGACAAAGGGGGACCCGAGTGAGTTGCCCCTGAATCCGTCTCTTATGATAAGGCCAAATAAATCGTATCAGCTCAGAATTGATCATTGAAAATTATTTATCAAAAAGACCTTAAAAACAAATTCTGCTATATTTTCATCTTTTTTTTGGTTTCTGGATACACAGTTTTTTTCTGGAGGATAATTTGGATAATTATACTGGTAATTTCTGCTTGTCTTTTCAATGGCACAGTCACTGCCTAATTTTTTTTTTTTTTTAATTTCTTATGACATTTGTTGTTTTATTTTTTAAAATATTTTGCATATTTATATGTGGTCATCTAAACAATCATTTGAAGGTAATATTATGAAATATAACAACTATTGTTCAATTTTGATTACTTTGTTTAGTGAAATTTTGTATCATTTCTAATGCTGATCTTTTTATTGATATTTTTAATGCATTTGGTATAGGTCTTACTATACAGCTCAGAATCAGAGTGATCCTCCTGTTTTAAGATTCCCCAGGACTAGGGCTATAGGCATACGCCACTACACTTAGTCTCAGTGCACCCAGGGTTGGAGGCGGCATGGCATCACGAGGTGCCAGGGATCAAACCCCAGGCACTGCACTTGCCTAAGCAGGCACTTAGTCCCCTGAGTTTATCTCACCAGCCCTTATTATTTTATATTCCTTAGAAGGTTTTAAAAAAAATAAAAGCAAATATAAATATGTAGCAAGGGGACAAGAAAATCATAATTTAAAAAATTGTAGTTTTAAGAAAAACTGCAGATTTAGAATGCAATGCTTCTCAAATCTATACCTCCATTTTCCTTCCAGGAAACTCAAAGGAAAATTTTTCTCAAGGATCTTATAGATGTGCAATAAGCCTGTAAATTGAGTCTAGGGAAGCACTTGGGCTGCTTGAATCATCACTGCATCTGATGACTCCTGAGAAGGTGACCCAGCCTGCCTGGTACAAGTGGGTGGTGGGTGACAGTTACGTAGCCACGACTTAGCAGGACAACGTGCACGCGCTGGTCACCATTGCTGTGTAAGAATGTAAATGTGCGAGAGCGACGTGTGTGAGAATCGAGGTAGGAGGCAGGCAGCACTTGCACTCCCACACTCTGGTGGCCTGGCTCTCTGCGCTCTGCTCTCCTGCAGCAGCCTGTGGTCCTTGCTGATATCTTGCACAAGTACATTCTGTAACCTGGGGACCTCTTCTGCAAACCTGAGGGGACCTTAGGTCACCTCAGCAGGCCAGGACTAAGCCTCTGCTTTTCATCTGTAAGTTGAGCCTATTCTTCCCCGCCCCCATCTCAGTCTTTGAGGACTATTAACTGAGCTGCACTATATCCAAACCTCAAACACATGGGAGTGGTATGCATTCTGTTGTTGCTTCCATGTACATGTCCCTCCAAAGCCTCATGTGGTTTTCAGAGATGGATTATTTTGGAATTTTCTAAATCTAGGGTGTGTAGTGCTAAATTCCACTGATTAGTATTAGCATAATTTTTAGTGTAGACACGTGTATTTACTGAAAACTGAAGTCTCTCCTTGGATATTGGTGGGACCATCCAAAATGTTGGTAGACTGGCGTGAAAGGGAAAAGCAGGCTCACTTCTGCTGCTGCTTGCTGCCACTGCTTTCTGCCTGCCACACCATGAGCTGCTTCCTCTCTGTGATGACTCTGTTATGCTGTGCTACCTTGGAGTCAGCTGACGATAGACTGAGATCTCTGTAGATTCTGAGATGAAACACACCTTTCCTCTTTTAACACGTAGGTGCCAGATACTTTGTCTTAGCAACGAGAAAAATAACTAATCTAGCATAACCTAGCAAAGTAGCAGGCTGATGGACCATGGTAACACACAGCTTAGATCACCTACAGAGTACACACCCTCACAACTACATATGAAGTCCCGATCTCAGATAATAAGGAGTTGCGCTCTATCAGTGCCTACACTCCCTTCTCAGAGTATACTGTTACGGCGCCCAGCTGTGGGCCCTCTTCCCCCCCGCACCCCTCCTGATGTTTCCGGATGTGCCGGCCATAACTGTGCTGCAAAGATTTAAACCTGACTGTCATTGTCAGGCTGCTTACGTTTGCAGCTTTGTTTCGGCTTGCTTTGAGGACTCTATATTTTTTTGCCCAGAACACCTTGGCCCAACCGAAGACCCTTTCCGACTCCCTTGCCCCGTTCCTGCATGCTCTATAAAGGCCCTGCCTCCCCAGCCATTGCTGCAGTTCCGGTCCGCTGAGCCGCCCAGCTCCTGCTGGTTGCTGCCAGTAAACTGCTCCTCTCATGCCCGATGTGTGTGGTCTTGTGTGGGTTTAAACACACCTTTTTCCCAACAGTTTTGCTGCCATATACTTTTTAAATTCTGACAAGTAAAATTTGCTAATACCGCTCATTTAACGTATCTGACAATTTTTTTTTCTCTGAAATAATTCAGCATGTCATAGGTGGAGTGAGTTCTATTCTCCATATCCTCTTTGGGGGAATTCCTTAGACCCAGTCCATTGCATGATTTTCCCCACTTAAAAAATGAGTTGTTGTACTTCCTTTGTCAATCAAGCATAATTTTATTAACGTGAAGGTCCTATACATTACTAGCAACAGAGATAGTAGATAAATACCCCAATTATCTTGCTTAGATTCATCTGCATATATTTTGCATGGAACATTCTAAGAAAGCTGCTTGCTTTGTGTCGTTCATACTGTGTGTTTCTTTTGGGAAACAAAGTATTTAAAGTGGATCTAGGACTTAGCGATGCTGAACCTTTTAGAGCTTTGAATAATAGCAACAGCCCACTGTGGCATGCCAGCCACGGGTTCACCACCACTGCTGTGTGTTCTGTAGCCTTTTGTGGGTCTAGGTTCTTTATCTCAGCAGGATTTTCCTTAAACCCTATCCAGTGACAGAAGGAGTGGTATACTTTAATTAATTAAATTAAAATACAAGCCCATTTCTGTCTTTTTCTGAGTTCACTTTTTTAAGATGTGTATAATAGATGTCACATTAACACATATCTAGGTCATTGCTATGATAACAAGGCGTTTGCTATGAGCAGAATGTCAGCTTATGATCTCCTACTAATTACTTCTAAAGATTCTATAGCCACCCTGGGGTTGTGCTGTCTTTCACACTTATCCGGGCTGGTAAATCACTTATCTGTTCTGCTCAGAATGCTAAGAAATTTCACCTGTTGTTCAGCCTGTAGAGATTTTAATTAAGCTCAATGAGGTTTATCTGTGTATCTTTGACACTAACGGAGATTTACTAATGAATTCCCCTGAGAGTCTCCCCTTTGGAAACACTACCTGTGACGCTTTTCACTATCTTTCCAGTACTGACTTTTCCTGTTTTTCTAAGAGCGCACAATGCTTCCCTTAAAAGAAGGAATCTTTGTTTTGATAACTTTGTAAATTTTAAGAGCCTTGGGTTTTGGATAAAACCCCAAGCTGAGCCTAGCCTTAGGTGAAGTCTGAGGATGTCCCTGAAGCTGAGATAAGGAATTCACCTCACCATGACTATAGAATAGGTCTGCAGGCTCCCTGACTACTACGATATGAAAAGAATTTTAGCACTAGTCAATAGGAGACACAGGAAGGGTTTCCTAGGCAGACATGTGAAGTATAAACTGAAAGAAATATAGTACAATGCTTCAGGAGACACACACACACACACACACACAATATTCTTGGAATTGGAGGCATTTATACTTTCCTTGAGGGAGAGGAAAGTCCTAGGAAAAGGTGGCCCACCACCCAGAAGGGTACTGCTCCATGTTACAGGTATAGGCTGAGGCAATTTTTAGATGGATAATCATAGGGAAATGCAAAAGGGTAAGAGAACTGCACTTTGGTTCAGGCTATAAAAGGAAGGGGATTTGGGAAGTAGCAGGCTCTGTGCCAACAGAACTCCAGCACAGGTGCATCCACCTATAGTCCAGAATATAATTCCATATAATTCCTACACCCAAGGTTGTCTGCAGGCTTGTGTAAAATAACTGGTGGAATCAAGGCCATTTGGCTCGTACACAGCCACCTTTGTCTGGGCTCCTATGTACATCCAAGCGATTGTGCTGAGACACAAGGCTACCTGGACTGCTTGAAATTAAAAAAAAATGTCAAATTTGCCAAGCATTGCTCACCTCTCCTCTCCGCTGCCTGCTGCCGTACCTGTGGACCTCCTATCAGAGTCATTACATGACAATAATTTCAGCAACCTTTCAATTCTGTTACTTTATTCCTTCATCTTAGGATCGGATTTCTGCTCACCCATTTCTCAGTGACACCAAATTATGGACTTAACAATATTTCTGAGCAATTTCAGATGTGGTGGTTCTCAAAGAGAGATTCCATTTAATCAAGGAAATGCCCTTATGCCGCATCTTGAGTAACACTGACTGAGTCTCACAAATTGCAGTCTGTGTTTTTTTAAATATTTAAATATTTATCTATCTATCTATCTATCTATCTATCTATCTATCTATCTATATATTTATTTATTTATTTATTTGGTACAGAGTCTCCCTATGCAGCTCAGACTCATCGTGATCCTCCTGTATCAGCCTCCCCAGAGCTGGGATTTTAGGTGTGCACCACCACACTCAGTTTTAGTGGCCAGCACAGTATGCCCTGGACCCCATGGCTGACACAGCACGTGGTATCAGAGATTGAACTTGTGACTTTGCACTTGCCAGGCAGGCACTTAGGCTGCCAAGCCATCTTCCCAACCCCAGTGTTAGTTTTCTTGAAAGTTCAATTTTAGTTTAGATTTTCTTGCCTTCTTCGTATATTTTGAAAATTTCTTCTATTCTAGTGCACACCATCCCTAAATGTTAATCTAGTATTGTGAAAGAGTTTAGAATTTTCTTATGAATGCTTTAGGCCGAGGAAGGTGTAGATCCTGCCTTGCCAGTAATCAAAAGTCTCACCCTAGCTGATATAAAGGATGAAGAGGAAGATGGTTTTGTTGTTTGATGCTTATTTTTATATTCAGAAAAAGACATTAACGAGTCATTGACGCTTAAACTTCATTTTATAGCCTCATTAAACCAGCAGGAACCAGAAATGAAATGTAGAATACTTGATTGTAGTGGCTCCAATAAAAGGCAAAAGTCAGTTGCACTTGATGCAAGCCTTTTTATCTTTAATATTTATTTTGAACTTGCTATGATTTTACTAGATGTCCCCCCAAAATGTCATATATTCATAAGTGGAACTTTTCAGAGGTGCCTTGACCTCAAGTATGTGAAAGTGGCCCGGTGAGATGGCTCAGTGGTCTAAAGTGCCTGCTTGGAAAAGCTTGGGTGGCTTCAGGGACCGCAGTTCGATACCCGGCACCACATGCTGCGCCAGCCCTGCCCTTGGGGTGGGCTGAGCCGGCCATGAAAATGAGTGAATAAACAAAAACAAAGGTTCTGAAACGAGAAAAAAAAAATTTAAAAAAAAAAATCTTAAAAAAAAAAGGGGATAATAACTAAACTAGTCCACTCTTTGGTTTAGCATACTTCTAGGCATGAGTAACGGGAGGGTCCACCACAGCAGTGGATGGTGTCATCCAAAAGGCTTTGTAGCCTGGATGGGAAAGGGAAAAGGGAGGCTTGTTTCTGCAGCTTCCCTGTTTGGTGCCTTCTGCTTGTCACACCACGAACTATTTCTCCATTGCAATGCCCCTGTGCTGTGCTGACTCAGCTTGGAACCAGCAGAGGATGAACTGGAACCTCCAAAACCATGAGCTGATTGTGACCTGTATTCAAAGTTCAGCTTGTTAACGTTTTTGCCTTGGCTTTAAAGCTTTGCTTCTGCATAATCTTGTCATTTTTTTCAATGAGTAGGTAACTGTAGCCCTATTTGAATTTTTGATTTTTTAAAATTTTATTAATTTTAATGAGAAAGAAATAACAATGAGACAGTTTCAAAACAGGTTAGTAGGACAGCCACAATAATTAATACAATGCATATTGTTGTCTTCATAGTAGTTGTTCAGAGTATAAGATGCAGATATGATAATTTTTCTAAACAATATTAGTACAAATCTTTCTTCTCATTGAACTAAGAGAAAGTAGTTGTATGTGTAAACCAATAGTCTATAATAGTAGTGGGTTATCAGGAGAATTGGTAATGTCAGAAGCTGTTGACTTGAGGCTTTAACAGCTCACCTTATTAATATGGCTTTCCTTTTTATATCTCATGGTTAAGCTTTTCTACTGGATGGTTAAGAAAAGATAAAGTAAGGCCTACATAACAAAACATGTGACTTTTGTATCTGACAAAGTCAGCCAAATCACCTCAGGATTTATCTTGAAATCATTTAAAGCATTTTGTAGAACTTTTGTTGGTGTCAGCCATCTGGATGAGTCATGGCCATTGTTTGGCCAATTTGCTCTCTGTGAAAGCCTAAGAGAATGTTTTCTCTTTAGGTGATTCTCCTTAGGCACACTATACAACATCAATCTCTTTCCTTTGTGTCCCCATAATCTCCTTGAACAGAAAATTTGGGAAACCACTGAATTATAGGATGGTACAGTACAGTTTCTCTTATGTCCTGTGTCCTTATTGACCTTGAGGGCCAACATATTGGCTATCCTTGTAGCTCTTCTATTTCTCTAATTTTTGGTCTGCAAACTTAAGTGATTTTTTTTTTTTTTTTTTTGAGGCAGGGTCTTGCTATGTGGTTGAGGCTGGCCTTGAGCTCACTTCTGTAGCCCAGGCTGGTCTCAAACTCACACCAATCCTCCTGCCTCAGCCTCCCAAGTACTGGGATTACAGGTGTGAGCCACCATGCCTGGCTTAAGTTGTTAATCTTCCAGAAGACAAGCTTAGTGATATTATTACCCTATAACATAGGCACTTGAGCTTAACATCACTGTCTTTCTGAAGGTCAAATGCTTTAGACTCAACAAGGAACTGGTATTTTCCATCAAGCATGATATTCTAATAAATCCCTATAGAATGTGATTTTTAAAAATTACATATGTTTACACAGAAATTTAGGAATGTACAGAGCACAACCTTTAAATCTTCTGAGCAAAGGTTTAAGGCCTGTAAGCACAATATTTTGAATAATGACCAAATATTGTTTGACTACTAAGTAATACTGGCCCAAGGATGACCCCATGAAGCCTTCTTATTATGTTGAGGTGCTTATTCAAAGCATGTAATCGACAAGGTAAATTATAAAATAAAAAGAATATTTTACATTGTGACAGTGAGCACTGACAGAGAATCAATTGTCCCTCTCAATGTCAGGCCTTGAAGGCCCATGGAGGGAGGTTTTTATGGGGGCTGCAAGGAGGACCACAAAGGGAGAGTGCCTGGCTTTCACTGGTTTATAAAATATGCATCACAGTGACTATATTATGCATCACAGTGGTCAGTTATTTCTAAGAGACAGTAATAACAGTACCTATAATAGGTACTATAACCTGAGCAACTAAGAAACTGAAGTATACCGGCTGGGAGGTCACTTTTCTGTTATAGTGATAGCTCTCTTAAATGTTTTAATGCAATTTTTGGCTACATATTTGTGGTCAGGTTATTTGGTCAAAGTATTATGGTTTTAACTTTGAGTTTTGAGAACTTTTTATACAGTCACTTTTGGTGTGTGCTTCTTTTTTCCCTGTAAAGTGCTACGGATTTTTTCTTTCTTGGCTCTCTCCTCCAAGGTGAGCAAAGAAAGGTACTTCTCATGGTTCTGAGAATTATTTCCTGTGTTTCTTAATATGTGTCAGTGGTGGAGAGAGTATGTGGTCTCCGTGTTTTTTCTTCTCCTCAGCTGTAGGCGGCCTACTGGCCCAGCTTGGGTTTATCTTTAGCTATCTTTCCTTATCCAACTTGTGGTCACTACGTAGGTATGAGTTATGTCCTCCTGTCTTCCTCCTCTAGTTAGAACAGGTCTAATTAGATTTGTTCTCTGTGATATTCTACTCAGTTTTCTCACGCTTTTAAGCAAAACAGCTGTGAATAGCATGGTAGCCTGTCTGAGCAGCCACCTGGCCCACTTTATTTCTCCCTATGCTCAAAGCCTCATCTGTGACTTTGGTCCCCAAATAGCAAATTTTTTCTCAGGCTCTGCCTTAGTCAGGGCCATCATCTTGTCTTCTTCTCCCATGTTTGCCCACCTTACTGTCTTGTCATGTGGCCAGAGGCCATTCGGGGTCAACCTCCACCATGTGTTTTTAGTTCTTTTCCTTTCTTTTTTATGTTAAAAAGGAAAAGAAAAACTTCAAAAGTAAATAACAAAGATGAAGACAAAAACAAAGCAAAATAAAATAAAAATTGTACAGTACTTCAAAACAGAAATACAAAAATGATAAAGGGTGTCATACTACACATTTATGTCATCAAACTTGTTGCTCAGATAACTAGATATAGGCATGCAAAACCAATCAAACAAATAAGCACTAATTCTTCCTTTCAATTAGACATTAGAAACAATACACGTTTTCAGAAAACCAAAGGGAAAACTACTCAACTGTGGTTGTTACGTCGCACATTGCTGTCATCATTGTAGTTCCTCAGATTACAGATACTAACATATAGAATTGTTCGAAATGAAAATTTTAAACATTTACTGCTACCTTCAAAAATTGATAGAAATTAGTAGTATATTCATCTTAACTCTCTTAGGCGTGTACTTACATAATTTCCCCCCCTTCCTTTTTATTTCCTATTTTTTCTGCTTTTCTTCACTTTAACTGTTTATTCCTTATGTTCTTTTTATTTCCTTTCAAAATGCAGGTAATTTAGAAATGCGTGGCTGATGGCCTGAGCAGAACAAAAGAATATCCAGTAAAGCTCAACTCAAATGACTCTGAGTCAAATGTAGTGGTCTTTGTTCCTAGAATTAGAAAGCTTCCTTCTTAAAAAAGAGATTTCCATCTCTACTGTCTTCAACAAAGTACTAAGATTTTGACAATCAGGATAAATGGAAGAGATTGTTTTTTAAGTAGTTGCACCCTATGTAAGCAGAGCCATCAGGTGATTCCAAACACCCAAGGAAGTCCTGACATACTGTTTGCCAATTGGCTCTACCCTGCGCAAGGCAATCAAGTGGCTCAACAGTGGCTAAGGAGACCTGAATAGTGGGTCGTGTGTATGTGGCGGGAGTCCACTCTAATCTCATTGGAAAGGACCAGGGAGAGCCATCAAATGGCTCGACTTCCACTCTCTCTGAAGAATAAGTGGGCCCCAGTACATAGACAAAAAGTCCTCTGTAGGGATTTCTTCTGTGCTTCTGTGAAAAATGCCATCACCACCCTGTCTATTTTTTTTTTTTTTTTTTTTTTTTTGGTCTTTTTGAGACAGGGTCTTGCTATGCAGTTCAGACTGGCCTTGAGCTCACTTTTGTAGCCCAAGCTGGTCTCGAACTCACACCAATCCTCCTGCCTCAGCCTCCCAAGTGCTGGGATTACAGGCATGCGCCACCATGCCCGGCTTATTCTTTTTTGTTTTTTCTTTTATCTATTGATAGAAATATCTGTATAGTGAATATGTGTGTCCCACAAGAAACACTTTGTGAGCTCTTTAGGTCTATTGAGAAACGTGGACCATGTTCCACAGATTCAACTGACTTCATCATTAGGCAACATGCTTGATCAGCTGGAGGTTTGACACTGCCAACTTAAAAGAGTAGTGGTTTTGGGGCCCAGCGGGATGGCTCAGTGGTCTAAAGTGCCTGCTTGGGAAAGCTTAGGCAGCTTCAGGGACCAAGGTTCGATCCCCGGCACCACATGCTGCGCCAGCCCTGGTCTCAGGGCAGGCTGAGCCAGCCATAAAAATGAGTGAATAAACAAACAAAGGATCTGAAACAAGAAAAAATAAATAAATAAAATTTTTAAAAAAGTAGTGGTTTATTATCATTTCAACATGGATTCATTTCAATATGAACTAAGAAATGCGTAGGGATGGGCAAAGGATGGCTTTGTAAATTAGGAGAGTATTTTTCAGTTAATCAGTTTCTGCTTAAAACATAGAAGGTGGAATGGAATCCTATATTTTCAGGTTTTATGATTCTTTATCTTAGGAAAAGCCAAAAATATATGCTATGTAGAGTAGTCATCACAGAAGAAAGAGCTATAGTTGTTGATTCTATTCTCAGATCAACACCTATGTCTCAAGGGTATGAGGGTCTCTCCTATCTGTTTTTTTGCATTTTATTATTTTTAATAAACAACAATGTGACAGATTCAAAACACGTTAGTAGTACATTTCCAATATTTCACACAATGCATATTGTCGTCCTCCTACTAGTTATACAGAGCACAGAGTGTAGAGGTTATAATTTTTCAAATCATTATTGGTACAAAAAATTTCTTCTCATTGAACTAAGAGAAAGTAGTTGTATACATAATCCAATGTTCGATAATCTCAGTGGGTTATTGGTAAATCTTTCAATGTTGGAAGCTGTTGATTTAAGCCTTTTATAGCTCAGCATTCTAATCTGGCTTTCCGTTTTATGCCTTGTGGTTAAACTTTTCTGCTGGATCTTCAAGGGAAAGGTTAAGCAAGACCTGTATAGCAAAACATGTAACTTTTGTATCTCTCAAGGTCAGTCAAATCCCCTCAAGATTTACCTTAGAACCATATACAGTGCTTTGTAGAACTGTTGTCGGTGCCAGCCATCTGGATGAGTCACGGACATTGCTTCACAAGTTTGCTCTCTGTGAAGGCCTGAGAGAATGTTTTTCTCTAGGTGACTCTCCTTTGACACACTATATATCTTCAATCCCTTTGCTCTGTAGCCCCATAATCTCCTTGAACAGAAAATTTGGGAAACCACTGAGTTATAGGATGTAATAGCACAGGCTCTCTTATGTCCTGAATCCTCACTGACCTTGAATGGGTAAGGCCAAAATATTGACTATCCTCATTGCTCTTCTTTTTCTCTAATTTTTGGTCTGTAAACTTGTATTTTTAACCCTGCAAAAGACAAGCTTAGTGATACCATTACTCTATAACATAGGTACTTGAGCATAACATCACTGTCTTTCTGAGCATCAAACATCTTAGACTTAACTTGGGATTGGTATTTTCTATCAATCATTGATATTCTTATAAATCTCTATAGAATGTGATAAAAACAGTTATACATTTTTACACATTTAGAAATCTAAGTAGCCAGTCAATACTATGGCATTTTTTCCTAGTCTCTTTCTCTCATTTAATGCCCTTTTTTAATACCCTTTTTTGTTTTCTTGCAAATCAACCGTTTACTTGAGAGAGAGTATAGCAGTAACTGAAATTACATTAGAAGCAGCACACATCTAAAAGACCAGAATTACTGGCATTCCAACCTGGAAATCCTATTCAATCCAGCTATCTCCACACTAGGAATTTTCCAAGAAGAACTGAAAACGTCATACCCATAGTGATATCTGTGCACCTATGTCTATAGTAGCAAAGTTTATAGCAGCCAAATCTTGGAAACAACCAAAATGCCCATCATCTGAAGAATGGTTGAAAAAAATGTAGTATTTTTAAACAATCTCCCATCTGTTTAATAAAAAAAAAAAACTTTAATCCCCACATTAATTTAACTAAAAGCTGAATATAGCCTTTTATAAGTTTAATAAGTGGGATTTGGAAGATCAGAAGAGAAAAGTTGGAATTATAGCTTTCATAATTAACAATGCTTTAAATTCACCCAAGCAGAACTAAGTACAAGATGTTTAGATACTGGTTGTATGCCTGCACCATGCTACTGCTAGGGCCTTGCTCTGAGAGAGACACAGCCATAGGCTAGCCACAACCCTTATTTCCTGCTCTGAAGAGGCACAAGGGAATGTAACTGCCCCATCTGTGGATATTACTGTCTCCTATGAGGAACCTTGGGTAATGGGTGACACTGTAGTTTTCTCTCTTTGGCCCAGTAAGAGAGTCACAGCACCCTGAAATACTCAGAGAACACATACTCCACAGAAGAGCTGCAGTAACTTCCATTTGGGAGAATCAATAGAAGACAGAGAGTTCCACTCTCTTAGCACCCCATAATGAATTAGGAAGATATGTGTCTCTCTAGGAGAACTCCAGGGTTCAAGTGTATACTTCTATAAGCCAATCATCCAGACACACCCAATGTTGAGCTAAACTAATCCACATGACATTTATTATAGAACATGACACCATAATTAACTGCAACACTGATTAATTTACAACAAAAACACAACTTTTACAGTCTTAGAGAATTATGCCACCCCACCATACATCACCAGTAGTTTAATAAATCATGTTACTGCTCATACATTTTTCCCAGACTGTGTCATATATAAATGCATTTAGCAAAGAACATAAAAACATACTCTGTGATGGGAAAAACTAAAATCTTTGCATTTAAACTTTGCAAGGCTTTTTTCTAAAAGTAATATGACTTTTTAAATAGCTATCTCATTGATCAGTTAAGCAAAGACTAGACAATATTGATTTATTACAGAAAAGCAAGCAATCTTCTTAGTATCTCTATAAAATACAAGAGTTATGTTATATAAACACACCTGTTAATAGAGCAGATAAGTCATAACTATTAACTCTTTCCATGAAAAGATTTCTAGAAAAATAATTGTTGAACAAGTTGTGTTTACATATCTTATTAACTTTAGATTTTTTTTTTTTCTGTGTTTTTTAGGGAAGGATCTACTGGGTGCTCAGGGTCTCATTACTAGATCAGACTCATAGTGATCTGCCTGTTTACAGCCTCCCAAGAGTTGGGATTACAGGTGCAACTCACCACTCGCAGTCTCAATTGCTGTTTCAGCATGCCTGGGGATGGGGCCAGGCCCGGGGATCAAACCCCCGACCCCTGCACCTGCTTGGAGGTGCTTCAGTCCTCTGAGATATTTGGCTGGCCCTATTCTACATATCTTTAAACAATGAATAAATTTAACCTTCAATCACTTTGAGAGATTATATAAAGTTCATTGTAACTTGTTTATTGATAGCTTAACATTAGTTTATTTCAGCTACTTATTTTTTCTCTACAATAGTTACTCTAAAATTTTCTTAAGGGTCAGATATCCTTAGATCTTATATCCTTGTCATATCTATGTCATATCTCTATCTATTCCTTTCTGTTGATATAGATGATATATACATATATATAGAGAGAGAGGAGATGAAGACATATAGATATATGCATCAAAAACGTACGAAATATATTTAATTGACCCAAATATATTTAAATATGTATCTTATTTTTTATATAGTTTTCCTTTAAATCCAAGACAGTGATTAATCGATATGGTTAACGTTAAGTCTTTGCTGAGAGAAATCGCCTAAAGGCCACTGTATTTGAAATACAGAAGCAGCGAAGAATCACATTAACTAATTGCAGAGCATGGGCGTCCCTTAATTTCTGGCATTAATAAATTGCGAAAGAATGATAGGACAATGGGGAAAACTGAACAATTAAAGTCATTAATTTTGATAATTGGAAATTGCTAACATTCCATCCATTCTCATGCCCCTCTCCCCAGCAGGATCTGACGAAGCAGCTGTGACTAGTAGTGAGCCTCCTCTTTTCAGCCTGTCATGAATTTGTTTAAATAATCCAGTAAAAAAAAAAAAAAAAAAAAAAAAAAATTCTGATGTCGGAAAGAAATTAGGAACTCTGATGATAACTGGTTTCCCCTGTGAGTGAGCCACTATTGGAAGTAGAGCTAGCTCCAATAAACAGTGGAAACTGATGAAATCTCTGCCACTATGCAAGCACACCTGTGTAAGAGCTTTTAAGCCAGAACCATCTAACTGGGTCTCAAATTCTTGACCTAAAACTGACCACTAATCATAACCCATTAACCTCTAGAGATATTGTTGTATAGCAACTGATAGCTCTGTAGACTTACTGAAATATTTATGAACAGCCACATGGCACTTGAAATCTCATACAAAACAAGCTAGAGGTTTAGGAGAATACATCACCATGAGCTATTTATTCTTTGAGATCTTGTAATTGCCACAGGGTGGCTCACTGTGCCTTTTTCTCTGCCTCTGAATATGTTAGAAAATTATCATAATAAAATAATCACTCTATTGACCCAAAGTTCCAAGAAATGACTGAAAACATCTAGAATGCACTAAAATGCTAATATAAATTATTTAGAAATGCTTGTTTTTTTGAAATGCTTATGTTTTTTAAATTAATTTTAATGAGAAAGAAATAGCAATGAGACAGTTTCAAAACAGGTTAGTAGGACAGTTATAATAATTAACACATTGCATATTGTTGTCTTCATAGTAGTTGTTCAGAGTACAAGAGGCAGACATGATATCTTGTCTAAACACTATTAGTACAAATATTTCTTCTCATTCAACTAAGAGAAAGTAGCTGTATATTTATCCTAACCATTTTTTTTACTACAGAATAGTCCTTCATATATATCCCCCTTATTTGTTTTGTTTTGCCAGAGATGAGTGTTCCATTGCCATTCAAATATTGTAGGTGCATGAATTTATCAAAATAACCCAATATAATCCAATAGTCCATAATAGTAGTGGATTATCAGCAGAACTGGACATGTCAGAAGTTGTTGATTTGAGCCTTTTAAACTCAGCATATTAATACAGCTTTACATTTTATACCTTGTAGTTAGACTTTTCTATTGGATTGCTAAGGCCAAGATAAAGTAAGACCTATATAACAAAAAATGTAACTTTTATATATGACAAGGTCAGTCAAATCCCCTCAGCATTTACCCTGAAACTATGCACAGTGGTTTGTAGATCTTTTGTCAGTGTCAGCCATCTGGATGAGTCACAGTCATTGCCAGACCAATTTGCTCTCTGTGAAAGCCTGAGAGAAGGTTTTCCTGATTGAGTGTAGGTGACTCTCCTTAGCTACACTATATATCATCAGTCACTTTCCTCTGTAGTTCTATAATTTCCTTGAACAGAAAATGCTTATGTTGCCAGTAGTGTCTATGGATTGCTTGCATGCTACCAGCGCTCACTCAGTGAAACATTAACCATATTAAAAAAAATTGAAACTATTATTGAAAAAGGCAAACTTACAAAGCACATTAAACATAAAGCTTTAGAAATGTACTAGTTCATGCAGCCTCAAACTTTAGCTAGTGTACAGGCCCTCTTTATTATTATGTTCTTTTCTCTCTCTTTTTTTTTTTTTGACATAACCCCATATCATTTGCAATTATAGATCTTATAATGTATTTTCTTCACTGAAACATGCAAACATTAGAGCCCATGCTACTGGCTACCTTTGAAAAAGTTAAATAGTATAAAAGGTATTTGCTTGTACATCCAATTTTAATATTGAAAAGACTTAAAAATTCCAAAGAACTGAAAAAATGAATGCAAACACTGAAGGCCAGTAATATCAGAAAGCCTCATATTTTTTAACCGTATCTAAAAGCTCCTAGAAAAATAATAAATATGTAAACTTGAGAAGTTTTCACATTGAAGGTAATAAAAAAAAAAACTACATACATGTTTGTCATCAAACTTTGACAACTTCTTGATTATATACAAAGAAATGCCTTGGGATTCGAAACAATTTTATTTTTCAACACAACAGCTATCTATCTATTATGTAACTATCATTTATCATCTATCAATCATCTATCTTCTACCTATCCTCTATTATGACATCATTTACATCTCTTTATCATGTAGTTAGTTCTACAATATTTATAAATTCACTTAACTACTTTAAGAAGAACAGGGAAAATATTCTCTTATTTTTTTCCTGAGATGATTTTTTAAAATCCCTACCTGGGTAAGGATGAAATAACCTGCCTTCCATACATGTGTTATGAGTTTTTTATTTTTATTTTTATTTTTATTTTGTCTTTTTGAGACAGGGTTTGGCTATGCAGTTCAGGCTGGCCTTGAGCTCACTTTTGTAGCCCAGGCTGGTCTGGAACTCACACCAATCCTCCTGCCTCAGCCTCCCAAGTGCTGGGATTACAGGCATGCGGCACCATGCCTGGATTATGAGATATTTTTTTTTTTAAGTGTCAGGGAAAGTATTAAGGTGTGGTCTTTGCCTGAATGTGAGGACTGTGAACTTTGTTGGTAATGGTTTTCATAGTCTTTTATGGGGTTATCATGAATTGGCATTGTTATATGAAGTGACATGAAACAGACTAAGAGTCTAGGATTTGCTAGGAGTAGTATGATCTCTCTTCATCTATATAATCACATTTTTATATCTCTTATTTATCACAAATTCACCTCTATAAAATAAAGATATATTCCAGTACCATCCCTCCCAAAAGATTTTGAATAGGTTGCAGTGTGTAATGGAGAAGTTGCATGAGTAAAATCTAATTTGAATTCAGACACTGTCTCTTATTAATTGTGGCACTGGACAAATTATTGAGCCTAGGGAACCAATTTCATTTTCTAAAAACAAATTAAATTCCGTGTCCCAGTTAGTAGTAAACTATAAGACTTACCTCTCAAAGTTGTTATGAGAACTAAATGAATTAATGTACTGAAGAAGCTTTGGAAATTGGAAGCCGTATACATGTTTGTTCTAATTCCGTAAACAGCCAGGATAGAAAACAAAGAGGAACTTAGATGCTTCAGAGTATCAAGGCTTTGACAATCTCCTGTGGTTTCAACTTGAACTGAAGAGAGGAAAGCACTATTCCGAGGGTTTCTGCCACAAATCAATCCAACCAACACAGACACCGGCACTCAGTGGCTCTGGTGCCACCAGCCAGGCAGAGCTGAGCACAGCAGGTCACCAACGATACATGCTTTATTAGCATTCACATTCCTAATTTATTCGATCAGTTTAACAAGTTCTTCAGTTTGTTGGTTTAATTAGTGTTCATGAAAGGCTCACAGAGGATATAATTTTACTATTTTTATGATGAAGTCTTGACATTCCTAATGTTAATAAAAGTCAGCAAAACGTGTACATTTCTCAAGACCTAAGTAAGTGGATCAATAAGCAGAGAGGAAAATGTATAGGCAGATAACATGCAATCTTTCAAGTTGGAATTGCATGATGAGCGGTAGTCCTTGCTAGTACAGGACCTGTTTTCCTTCTACACGCATGACTGTACTTTTCATCCATTTTGTAGCCACTGAAATCACATTAAGGTAAAGGCAGTGAAGTATGTACGATTCTCTCTTTTTCATCTCTTGGAAAGTGACTTACTATACTGCAGCTACCGAGTTAGGGGAGAAATCAGATATCCTAGAAAACCTTCCAGGGCCCTTGTGGACTTAGGACCAGCAAGTAATAAAAGTGATTAGAGAGAACAAAAAATTTAGATTATTCTAACATAGTGCAGCCTAATGGTATTGGTAAAATCATAACATGTATATACAAGTAATTTATTTTAGTGATGTCAGAAAGTTATCTTAATTCATATTTAGGATAAATAACCATGCTGCCTTGCTACATGCTTTTGTTAGAGACTCTCCCATAGGGTCCCTCTGCCCAGTGTCACTCACAGCAGTAGAACAAATTCTGATCCAACAAAGTAGAGCAAAAAATTTATTCTTTGCTCAAGGAGTAAAAAAGGGAGTGTTCTTAACCTGGAAGCACCAGCTCCCTGAAGTGGTGTCATAACGTCCTTCGCTTCGTTAGTGAAATGAGGGAGAAAGAAATGCAAGCGCAGATGCTTTTGAGTGCACATGTTTTAAAAGCCACGTGGCGCCTTCTGCCCTAGGCCAACCCAGCCTCATCTCAACGGTGTTTGGTGGGAGCTGGTTTTGCTGCTCGGTCTTCTGCATTGGTTCTTCTGGAACAAGCAGAGCTACAGAAGCTGGGAAGATACGCAGTCTTCGGAAACAAGAGAGGGCTGCTTAGGGGACCCTTGGTCACAATAATTTTATTGCTTATTAGACCTATTTATCTTAATTTTGTCAATAAATCCAGTATCTTGTATGTAGTTCATTAATTTTGAATCTAATTATTTGTTTATTCCTTAACATCCTTAAATTCAGAGATGGAATTCTGCTAATTTATATTGCAACAGTACAGAAAAAATTTCTACTTTTTACACTATGATAGAACTGTGATTAACTTTTCCCAATTGTTAAGCATTTATTTGCATTTTTAGTTTGCATTTTACTAATTTGAAATGAGCTTAAATGCTGAAGAATGCATAATGTCCATTGGTGTAGTGACTAATTGTCTTAATTACTCTTCGCTCATTGCTGAGACAAATACCCGTCACTCAAACTGAAGGAAGGAAAGGTTTATTTAGCTCACAGTTGCCGGAAGTTTTAGTCCATATTCGGCCGACTCCAAGGCTAAGTGGCACATGGCAGAGAGCCGCAGTTCATGGTGGCGGAACAGCAACAATGGCGACAGAGTCAACCAACCAAACAGGGGAGCAGAGAGCAACAGCACTAGTTTGTCTCTCTTTTAATTACATCAGGCTCTCTGCCTTAGCCTATCTGCCTCAGGCCACACCTATAATTCCCAGCAGTACTCAGACAGATAATCTCCTCAGCATTTAAACACATAATCCCAGTGACTCATGAGTCAAGTCTCAATCCATAGAAGTCCCTGACTCATGATTGCATGAGGCTTTGCGGGGACAACTAGACATAAACCATAACACTAATAAAACCTTGCTAGTTTTCTTCATCAATTTTATGAGATATATATCTGTTTTAGTGATTTGAGAAATCTTGATCGTAAGAAAATTAACCACTTTTTGCTCAATATACGATTATTCTACATTTAGTCATTTGCATTTTGATGACCTTTATTTTAAGTATGCATTTTTTACTTTTGTTCCCTTAAATTGTTTCATGATATTCCCTTAAAGTTTACAAGGATTTTTTTTTTGTTTTTAGTCTCCAAATTTCTACATATATGGGATTAATTGTGATTATTTCCAAGAGTAATATAAATAACATAAAATATAACCAATTATAGATATCACAAACACTCTTTGTAGCCTGACTATTACATACATTTCTGATTACTACAGCTGAAGAAGGAAGCGAACATGCAGAGCATCGCAAGTGGAAACTGATAACATGTTGCACGGTAGTGGAATATTAGTTGTCTGTGCAGGAAATCCACATCCTTGTTCAAAGCGAACTGGCAGCATTCTATCTTCCATGGTTTTCCATAAATATTTTTACTTCTCTGATAATTATTTATTGAACAATATCACATGCTAAAGGCTTATAGTCCAGGCCATTCCCCATGGTGGTGCTTAACGTTCTCATTTTTTTAAACAGAAAAGCTAAGATAAAGTTATCTTGATGTGTACAGATGTTCAGAGAAATAGGTAAATATATGCTGGCTGCCTTTTGCATCAAATACAAGTATGAAAGCAATGAATTTGAAAAGCTTTATAGTTCATGTGTGCTTCTCTCCTTAGATATACATACATGGGCATGCATGCATTATGCCTAAAAATAGTTATTTGAGTGGTATCAAGGAACAAATCCAAAGAATCTATAATAGAAGCAACTCTACCATGAATTTATAATACTTTTAAAATAAATGTGAAAGATATTTGACTATGAGATAACCTTTTATATGTAAATGGTTATCAAAATGACAGGTTATGAGAAAAGCAGAACTCTGATCGTCAGCTAGGCATGGCGATGTGTGCTGGTAATCTCAACATGCTATGAAACTGAGGTAGGAGAAGATGGAGTGCATTTATGCAATTTAGTGAGACTCACTCAAAATAGTATGACCTATGACAGTAGATCTGCTGGTCTCAAAAGAAGTAGTGGATGCATATTTTGAGTTTTGGGAGCAGAAATGAAAGAATTCTGAGTATTTTGTATAGTGAACTGGGAGGCAGGAGGACATATCAGTCTTCTGAGAATTCTGAATTCTCTCTGGACATCTGCATTTAGGAGTGTCAAGGCCTAGACATGCATGCTCTTAGTGTCCACTCGAGGACTTAGTGACCTCTTGCATGTCTGAGAAACAGTATTACTGTTCAATCTTTCTTTTCATCCTCTCTTTGGCAATATCAACCTTATTTTAAAAGGCCAGACTACACTGCAGGTTTGCAGTTTGAACACCTTTATATTTTTTTTTGAAAACCTAAATAATAAGACTTTTTATTTCCACCAAGCTCTAATGATTTATGAGTAGTTTAGTTACTATGCATGCAAACAAAAATGTATCCATACAAGGTCAAGCCAAACTGGCCAATAACAACTACACTTCTTCCACGTTTGGTCAGTCAAGCAGAAAAACAAGACTTGAAACATACAATTACTTGCCAATGACACTACTTCTTTATACCTATACTTTTTATCTAACAATTAACCTTATTTGTTTTAAGAGCATAGAGAAAACTGTTGCAAATTCACTACATGTTAAGACATAAAAAAAGTCTCAGCAAATTAGGTAATATTACTATGATGCATTATTCTCTCTCTCTCTCTCTCTCTCTCTCTCTCTCTCTCTCTCTCTCTCTTCCAGAACTGGGATGGAACTCAGTTCTTCGTGTTTGCCAGGCAAGTGCTTATTCTGAGCTGTCTCCCCAGTCCCTGATGCATTATTCTCTAATCTTGATGTAATTATGTTAGAAATCAATAATTAAAATAACTTTTAAACCTATAGTATTTTCATAGTCTCTTACTCTCATTTAATACCCTTTTTTGTTTTGTTGTAAACCAGCCATTTACTTGAGAGAGAATATAGCAGTAACTGAAATTACAATGGAAGCAGCGCACATCTAAAAGACCAGAATGACAGACATTGCCATAGGATTGACTGGCTACAATACAATTTTGCATACATTTTGATTTCTAAATATGTAAACATGTGTAACTACTTTTATGACATTCTATAGAGATTTGTTAGAATATCAATGTTTGATAGAAAATGCCAATTCCAAGTTATGTCTAAGATGTTTCATACTCAGACAGTGATGTTAAACTCAAGTAACTATTTTATAGAGTAATAGTATCACTAAGCTTTTTGCCTGGAGGATTAAGAATATAAATTCATAGACCAAAAATTAGAGAAAAAGAAGGGCTACAGGGATAGCCAATATTTTGACCCTGCCCCTTCAAGGTCAGTGAGAACTTAGGACAGAACAGAACCTGTTCTGTAACTTCCTATAACACAGTGGTGTCCCAAATTTTCTGTTCAAGAAGATTATGGGGCTACAGAGGAAAGGGACTGAAGATACATAATGTGCCAAAGGAGAGTCACCTAGAGAGAAAACATTCTCTCAGGCTTTCACAGAGAGCAAACTGGTCAAGCATTGGCCATGGCTCATCCAGATGTCTGACACTGATAACAGTTCTACAAAGCACTGTACATCGTTCCTAAGTAAATCCTGAGGGGATTTGACTGACCTTGAAAAATACAAAAGTTACATGTTTTGCTATACAGGTCGTGCATAAACTTTCCCTTAACCATCCAGGAGAAAAGTTTAACCACAAGGCATTAAACGGAAAGCTAGATTAGAATGGTGAGCTATACAAGGCTTAAATCAACAGCTTCTAACATTGCCAGTTTTACCAATAACCCACTGTGATTATCAGATATAGGATTATGTATACAACTACTTTCTCTTAGCTCAATGAGGAGAAATTTGGTTGTACCGATAATGATTTGAAAAATTATAACAACTACACCCCGGGCTCTGTAGGAGAACAACAATATGTATTGTATCAAATACTGAAATGTACTGCTAATGTGTTTTGAAACTGTCACATTTTTATACATTGTTATTTCTTATTAAAAGTAATAAAAAATCAAAAAAACTTTTAAAAGAAAAATACGCTTACAATTTTTAAGATTTTTAAATAATTGGAAAAGCAAAGAAGAATTTTAATAGAAAGTAGAGAATAATTGTTAATGCTGACTATATGTTATAGAATTTTATAGTATCATGGACTCGCGCTATAAAAACAAGAAATTGTGAATATCAGTAAATTTAAAGTTCAATTTAAAGTTCATTATATAATTTCAGTAATAAGTAAAGAAATTCAAATCACAATAAAAAACAAGCACATAAAATAATACAGTAGAAAATAAAAAATATAAGAGGTTGAAGAGGACAAAAGCACATTCTTTAAAAGTAAAATAGATGTCTAGAAAGAGACTAAACATAATAAAATGAATAGTGAATTAGGCCCTAACTACAGTCACAGTAGAGACTTTAAAAGCTCTACTGACGAACATGGCAATTACTTAATGGATTGGACCTTTTTGAATATAAACAAAAATTAACTTTATTTTTTATTCCCTTTCCCTGCAATGATATAGTAAAAAAAATACAAATAATTTGTTTTTCCATTGAAAACCAAAAAACTATAGTAAATCCTATACTTATTGTAGTTTCTCAGGGGGAAAATTTTTGTTTCATTTCAATAACATTTAAGTCCAAACTCTCACCAGACAACACCCTGCCCCTTATAAACAATAAATTTCCTTTTCCACTTAGTGTCTGGTAGGTGGCAGGAGCAAAAAAAGATGTTGTTTCCCTCTTCTCTGCTCCTTCCCACCACTGAGTCCTGAGCTTATTCTTTAGGGAGGACATTAAAGGATAAGGGGACCAAGGACAAAAAGCAATTGCTTATGTGACTAACAGTTTGCCTCTGGATGTGGAAACTATTGGTTTCATGAACATTTTTATAGCTTCCTCAGAAACCCACTATACAACAGATCCCCTAATGAAAGAAGCCTTTTTTTTTTTGTTAGGCCCCGCAAAATTTTCCCTCAATCCTTGAGTTCTGATACATCGTACTTATTTCTCCCCACAGTCCCCTGGACGGAGTGCTGTTTCAGCGACTGTTGGCTAGCTCCCTTGTATGGATGCATACTTTAGCCTTCCTTTATTTTCCCTCCAGCTCTATTGAGGCACAGTTGGATTTCAGCTGAACACAGGCTTTGGTCATCCAGACCCAAACTTCTCTTTAATTATAATGTCAATTCCAGACCATATCTGGCATTTAATTATTCCCTGTGAGATTAAGCTTCATTCCCTGAATAATCTTAACTCCAGGAGATACTTGTGAGCTCTGCTTGGTTCTCTTAACTGCCTCTTCACTCACCAGGCTAAATGAAGGGAACACAAAATTGCTTCTCTTCCACAGGAGGACAGGAGGAACACATTGACAAATCTTTCTGTAGATCTGCATGCTTTCTTCAGGAATTAGTAGTTCTTTATATCATAACAGTGCACAATAAATAAAGTGCTGTCAATCTTGTTAATGGGGTACTTGACAGCTGTTGTGTTGTTCACTGTGAAGTTGTAGCCAAGTCTGACACAGGAGTCCCTATAGAACAAACAATAACATCATGAAGATTAGCTTGGGAATTTGAAAAACAAGAGCAGATCTTCAAAATGTAGTACAGCAAATTAAAAAAAAAAATAGGAGAACTGACTAGGTCTAATAATCAACAAAATCAAATCAACCTATGCATATTTAATGTATTACATCCAAAGACCAACAAAAAAAAAACAAGGTGGGAAAAGTCTGCATTTCACTGTGCATTTTAAACATTTTAACAGTTCTGATCATTTAAGACAAGAAAAAGAAAAAAAAAATGGATAGCTCATAAATGAGAAGGGAACTTACTCATCACTATTCAAAGATTTGTTTGTCCTATGCAAGAAACCCAGAGAATGCGCAGAAAAAATTGCTTTAGTTTGGCAAGGTGCGGTAATCAGCCACATTGCTGCATGTCACCAGAAACAGCTAAAAACTCAGTTTAAGAAAATATGTTTAATATGTTTAAATATGTCGAATACATGGAAAGATATCATGAAGAAATTTATAGAATTATATTGAAACAAGGGAGACCTAAGTATCTAAAAAGATCAGCCTCATGAATCATGAAGATATCAATTCTTTTATAAAAAGGCCACTTTTGCCTGTGATTATATGGAAACGAGTGACATGAAATTTATACTTAAAAGCATCTGGTTTTAAGGTACCATTGGAATTTTCTGTATGCCACTTAGAAAAATATACTACTTTAAGGTACACTTAGAGACATAGTTGATAGTTCAAAAGTGGAAAGAGAACTTAGTTTTACATATCGATGGAAGTATATTTACATGAGAATAACTGTAGCAACACTCTTTGTAATATGAGTACTTGCCTAGCCTGAATGATAAAATAGATAAATTGTATAAACAAATAAAAATTAGTTACCTACAATTATATTTTTCATTATGTGAGTAAATCTCACAAATGTGAGTTTGATCTAAAAGACAATATATATAGCATGTACTTTTAATATGATAACATATTTACAGATATTTTACACAATATGAAGCATGTATCTACACTTTAAAATGGGAAATACATATGGTAATGGTTCAGATCAAATACTGGATAGTTCTTATTTCTACTGGTAAGGATACAGAAGAGTGACAAGTATGAGTCACAGTGCATTTAATAATTTTATTAACATTTAATGAAATTTTAATTTGTTTTAACATAGTGGGATACCTCATTTGATCTCTTTTTAAAATAATGCACTCTATGCAGTACTTCTTTTGACTGAAATAGATCATGTATGGTCCGTACTTTGCTCTTTCAAAAGCAAGAACAAACAAAATTTCCCTATGCCTTATAGGAACGCCAGCAATCCTACAGAAAGCATACTGAAGCAGGCTATTTGATCATGGAAGGTCTGTATCAGTACCTTACAGGACAGGTGAAAGGATCTATGTCATTTCTAAAAAGTACAAGTTGAAACAGTGTAGTGAGTAAGTTTCAATGACATTTTCTATTATTTCCAAATATTTATCAAAAATTCATTTGCTAAGCAGTAGTTGAAATGTTCTTTATTTTGTGGTTCTCCTATTGGATAAATTCCTTTGTAAATCCCTCACTACCATGATTTCAAAAGAAAACATGACATAGAGAATCAAAGAATGGATTTCGAAGTTTCTCAACTGGGTTAGAGTTTAAATAAGATAGAACATTGAAAGTGCAAGAGGGGATCAGCGAGATAGTTCAGCGGTCTAAAGCACCTGCTTAAGCAAGCTTAGGCGGTACAGGGGACCATGGCTCCATCCCCAGCACCACATGCCACGCCAGCCCCACCCTCAGGGCAGCCTGAGCTGCAGCCCCATCCCCCCAAAAAAGTACAAGCATCTCAGAAGTAGCTAAGCAGTAGTTGATGTCCAATTATCATTCACCCTATTTAGAAGTAACCTCTGAAGGTAAACCTGAATTCATTCTTTTCTTGTCATAGCATTTCTTGAATGTTGTATTTCTTTTACATCTGCTGTGTTAGCACCACCAGAAAAGCAACAGGAACAATCATTTGATGAAGTCAAGGAATGCATTTAGTTCCAGTGTTTGTTAATTGGCTTTATTAAAAATTAGCATTTTTAAATTTCTAATTCTCCCTCAATTTATGAAATGTCACTCATTTTCTCATGTATTATATTGTAATTATATTTGCATGAAAATAAATTTTATTTGTCTTTGTTGCTGAAACCCTGAATAATTGTCTACAAAACAAATTCAGAATATTTTTATGCTTGTGCGTTGACAACAAAATATTCATGAATTTAAAACATGGCAACAACAGCACACACGCTGCAGTTGTAATTACCATTGCTTAGTAACTCCGCATCTCTGAGTGACAGTGGGAATTAACTGAATAATTATTGCATGTGCTTCTGCTTAGAGTATTTTCTCAGTATAGTTCTAATGCCTAGCTAGAGGTTTGCCTGCTTAGGTGAAGACATTTGAGCCAAACACTGATTCTACTGCACAAACCATCAGTGTCTAAGACCAGCAGCGGTCCATAATTAACCACACAATAATTAGATAATTCTTTCAGTGTCAATACATTAGAATCTGCATGGAAGGCATTTAGGAAAATTGTTTACCAATTTTCCCTGGAGAAATCAAGCACAGTACAATGAACAGAAACATGAAAGGCTCATGCTCTTGTTTAATTAGAAATACGCCATATCTGGAGTACCTACTGATAGTGCTTTTTCTTGAGTAATTCTCATGTTTTCCCCTCGTCTTCTATCCTTATCCCGGATCAAAAATGAATGGTCGGAGACAACCTTCAATCAATGTTCTGATATTCTTTCTTTTAGAAGCTTATAGCAAGGAAGTAAATTCACTGATAAAAATATTAGAATTATTTTTATTGTATCTGAAATGTGATGTCTTATGTACTTGAGAGCTTTGTTTTTTCTAAAGCAACACTGTGGTAGAGTAAGTTTTTCACCACAAAACTGAAAATTAGAAGCAACATTTAATGTTTACTAGACATGAACAAATTTTGTATACACATGACCATTGGTATTCTCCACAAATATGAATCAATTTTGTAATTTTCCAATAAGTGTGTTTCCACTTAACTCCTATTGTTGAAGCTTTTTTCCCATACTACTCGTGGTTGGTCTTTAGAAATTGAATAACTTGCCCTGGCCATGCCCCATGGCCACAGCCATAGGGCCAATTTGCACATAGATGCAATTGTATTCTTGGAATAAGAGTAAAGCATTTTGTAAATGGGCTGTGGACAAAGAGCGACAAAAATTTATAAAAGCTATTTCATGGGTACTGATAGAGATCAGCATATACCTCTTCCAGGAAGCAGCAGAGGAAGAAGGAGAAGGAAAAAGGGAAGAGGAAGAGAAAGAGGAAGGGGAGAAGGGGTAAAGGAGGGGAGAGGTAGGGGAAGAGGAGGTAGAGGGAGAAGAAGAAGAAGAAGAAGAAGAAGAAGAAGAAGAAGAAGAAGAAGAAGAAGAAGAAGAAGAAGAAGAAGAAGAAGAAGAAG